>JAWNNO010006709.1:0-45465 GCA_035044985.1 Lordiphosa fenestrarum
TTCTTTACTTCTTCATGTTTATATTTCATGGAGAATGGGATGTTGTTTATTAGTACTGTTTTAGTACCATGATCGATTATTGCTTTAGTATATTCTAAGAATTCTCGACCAAGTAACATGTCATAATTATTGGAAAAATTATGCAAGTAAAATGTTTGATGTGTAGGGCAAAGTTTGCTGGGTTTTAGGTATATACTGTGTTTTAATTTTACTATACCATTAATAGTATGTACTTCAAGCTGGTTATTTTTGGTTGGGAAATTTAAATGGTTCTTTGTCATGAAGTTAATAGATGAACCCGTATCTATTACACATTTTAAGGTTTTATTGTTAAAAATCAAGTTTATGTATGGGTTTGTTCCTCTTCTTCGTCTTCCTCTTCCGTTTCCGAGGCTGCTTGATGAAAATTTTCGGAAATGTCCATTTTTTGATGGCCACTTCCACTTTCGCGTTGCCTTTTTACGGGTGGATTAGGAGCAGTAGAATGATTTTGGTTTTGTTGAAAATTGATAGGGTTTTGGACTCTACCGTGGCTTAGTTTTTGTTTAAATTCTTGATGCATTTGCTGATTGAATTCAGCACGATTCTGATTTTGATTTTGATTCTGATTTTGATTCTGAGGTTGATTGAAATTTTGAGAATAAAATCCCTTATTTCCACGATTGTCATTATTTTTCTGATTGTTGTAACCTTTGGAGGTTGATTTACCATTTGACTGGGTCGATTTTGTTCGATCGGAAAAATTGTTTTCGAAAACTCCTTCTTGCTGAGCTACCTGTTTCAATTTTAATATTGAGGTTATGTCATGTCTTGCGAGAGTCATAAATAACCTGTCAAGAAGTTTTTTCATTATAACGTTTTTAATTGTGTTGTTCATTGCATTAGTGTAGATGTGTGTGTTCAGTGTATTGTCTTCCAAAGTTAGTTTACTTGAAATAACTAATGACTTATATTCTAATTCTTCGACAAACTTACGGATACTTCCGTTAAATTGAGTGTTATATAGACGTCTTAGCAGTTCTTCGAATGGGGTCTGGATTTTGAAGGCGTCGATGAGTGTGCTTTTTAGTGCTGTCCAATTGCTAGCTGCTGATAGCTGGGAAACTCGCTGGCCGTCTCCAGAAATTTGCATCTCAATTGCCCCGAATAGCACGCTGTGTTGCCTAACATCTCGTGTTGGGTACAATTGCATAATGAAGTCGACTCTTCTTATAAATGCGCAGAGGTCTTCCAATGATCCGGAGAAGGTAGGCACCTGCCTAATTTGTCCTAGAGCTTGGCCTAAATGCTGCTCTGATAGCTGTAGTACTGCTGGTGCTGATGTTGAAGCGGATGTTTGTGTTGGGTCTGGCATGTTGATTGGTTTTTTGGGAATTTTTGTTTAGATTGTTCACTTGTTGGTGATGTTTCTTTAGGGGTATGATTTGCGATTTTTAGTATTTTTTTGAGAAAAAAAAATCGACTTTGTTTTTTTTTTTTCACATAACTTTGTAGCGGTCACACTAGAATTTAAGCGGGCTTTAATTGTGAAAGGGTTTTTTGGGGTGCGAGTTAAAAATCCAATTTAATTTTCATATAACTTTGTAGCGGTCACACATTGTTTAAGCGGGCTTTAATTATGAAGATTTTTGCGCGTCACGATTAGCGGTATCACTTTGTAGGTTAAAGCGGGCTACGACGACTTTTGATTTTATTTCACGCGGGTTCTTGTGCGGACAAGTATACAACGTTTAGCACTGAGTATTTTCTTTGTAAGTGTTTACACTAAGATCTTGATCGATCCTTAAAAACGTCAGACTTATCCTACCGGAAAAAAAAAAAATAATTTCTTTATTTATTATCGACAACTTATGTTATGAAGTAGTACAATCTTAGAGACTAAGATGTGTCGCGGTTGCGATGTCAAGTAAAACTCAATGTGTGGTTCTGCAGCTGCTGCTTAGCAAACCTCGGTTAATAGCTTTTTGGGAGTGAAGATCAAAACGCTTTTCTCTCTTTTCTCATTTCATAATTTGAGAGTTGATTGCATCAGCCGATAATTTGAGCTGCATCAGCGTTTTGTTCTTGGTGTGAATAACGATTGGAGCGGATGTTTATGCTAGCGTTTTTATGTTTATGTCTGAGCCGCCTGAATTGTTATTGTCACCAAAAATATGGAAATTTATGTGTTTGGATTTTTGGGTTTATGTGTGTGTGTCTTGTTACAACTCAAGTGTTAGATTTTATGTGTGTGTGTCTGGTTACAATTTAAGTGTTAGATCGTGATAAATGTATGGGATCTTGTATTGGATCGTGGAGTGGTGGATATGTGACTATATATATCTACACAACTTACGAAGTATACATCACACGAGTTAAAACTATTTCATACCACGCCAATTCGAGAAGTTCAAGGTAGCGATACACACGTCAAGTCCGACTTGCGTCTAACACTTCTAAAACCATCGATCGCGATTCTGTATAATACCGGCTCCTTCTTGATCCTAATATGTCCGAAGATTAAGCTCAAGCTAGCAAATAGCAACTTAGTGCCCACTCCAGATATTTTCAAGGTCGAAAGGCCTCTTCCTCGCCATCCATTCCGCTGATTTAAGTTCCATTGGATCGATCAAAAACACAAACCGAGTTCCCAGACCCAAAACATTATCAATAAATAGTGCATCTACAATGTCGCTAAACGATTTTATTGCCGTATCCGAGAGGCTGAGCCAATTTGAGGAAAGAATCTCGGCTCCTACAACTGCTGTCGTGTCCCTATACACGCTTCAGGTACAGCGGGATCACATTAAGACCCTCTGGGACAAGATCGAACTGGAGTATGAGGAGTGCTCGCGCTCTCTCTGTCAAAGTGGTAAAAGTGACGACATGACGGAGATGCAGTCGAAGTACTACCACTATTACTCCGTCTATGAGAGAGTCGCTGCACAGCTGCATGAGCAGATCGAACAGGCCACAGCTCAACGTAAACAACTTCCTCAGGCAGTAGTCCCAACAGCAAGAGGCTGTAGTTTACCTCCGTGCGATACGGAAGTCTTTTCCGGTGACTATCTGCATTGGCCAACGTTTCGAGATTTGTTTACAGCTGTGTACATCGATAATCCAAGCCTCACTCCAGTTGAGAAACTATTCCACCTAACAGCAAAAACCAGTGGCGAGGCAAGAAAAAAAGAGTTTCAAATTCTCCACTTACCAATGACGGTTTCGCATCCGCAGGGCATAATCTAACAGACCGATTCGAGAACAAGCGGGTGCTAGTGAACTGCCAAGTGAAAATTCTGCTCAATCTTAAAGTCGTGCCATTTGAATCAGGTCCTGCTCTTAAGCAACTACAGAGCACTATTCAAGGGTGCTTGAAAGCACTCGAAAATTCCGATATTAAGACAGAAAGTTGGGACTGTCTTCTTATATTTCTGTGTTCATCCAAATTACCCAAGCTCACATTGTCCTTGTGGGAGCAAAGCTTAAAAGATAATGCGAAAATTCCATCGTGGCAAAGTATGGACACTTTCCTCAGCGAGCGTTATCGCACCTTAGAGGCCATAGAAGACCTTCAGCCATGTCCAACGCCACAATTCCTAAGCCAATCCAAGGCAGACCAATCCATGATCTATGTTGAGAGTCAAGCACCCCCCAAAAGGCTAAATTCGTTTGAAGCGAAGCTTAGCACAAACTGTGTGCGAAAGAGAATCATGCTATCCGCTTATGTCCCAGCTTTCTCAACTTGCCTGTCAAAGAACAGATTTCATCCGACAACTAAAGTTATGTTTTAACTGTTTCGCGAGAGGGCACCAAATCTAACAGTGTACTAGAGCGCACAACTGCTATACGAGCAAGGGTCGCCACAATACGCTTCTCCACCGTGGTGAGACCTCTCCTGCGCCCTCCGCGACAATCCCTTCCAACGTTCAAGATCCAATACAGTCCACTTCCTCAACCCGTCAAGAAAGCTTACAAAACTTCTTCTTATCTAAGTCGCAAAGTGTCCTTTTGGGTACAGCTCTAGTCCATGTGTACCATAAGGGTGCCATGTATCCAGCCAGAGCCCTACTAGATGCTGGTTCCGAGGGAACCTTCATATCCGAGCGGCTTTTCGAATCTATAAAGCTGCCATATCAGAAAGTTCGAGCTCAAGTTTCCGGCTTAAACCAAACTGCTGCAGCTCAGGCTAAAAAACTTTGTCAGTTTGATTTAGTCTCCCCTAATCGACCACAACTGCATATTAAAACAGCAGCTTATGTGCTTCCACACCTGGTAGGTAATTTGCCATCAAGCACGGTTTCTCCTACCACTTTCGCAGGCCTGCCAGAACTCCAATACGCAGCCCCTTCCTTCTCAAAAAGCGCACAAATTGAAGTGCTCATTGGCGCCGACATTCTTCCGTCGATTCTCCTCAATGGCTTCCGTTCCAACATATGTGGAACGCTCATGGGGCAAGAGACCATTTTCGGTTGGGTTATTACGGGTCCTGTTCCGTCGCACACTCCGACATCGATCTCTGCTTTCTCCGCGAGAATTTCTATAATTGAAGATGATCCTCCAGCAGATGATCCTCTACCAGTACGACCAGTAAGAGTACTTCGTTCATCCAATGCAAAGGATCGCAGTGACCAATACACGCTTCTCCAAGTGTGCGATTGCCAGAAGGAAGGAACCTTCTCTCCTGGTTCATCGTCACGAGTCCCCCACTCCATCACCAGTCCAGCAGACACGGTCCTACCCTGAACTCCACTGATTCTCCACTCCGGGAAAGGAAGCTGGAGTCCCTTAATATTGCAACTAGTGCAAGGGGGGCGGAATGTTTGTGTTTCTTTCCCCTAGTTCCTAACTCCTTAAAAACTAAGTTAAGTTACATTGATAAGCTTAGCTTAGTCGATAGAAAATAATCACTTATCGATAATAAATATATGTTAAGTTGCTCTTGACCTACGACAACGAATGAAAGTGCACGCGTTGATGTTGATGTTTCTCATTGAACAGCACATTACAAAAACTTAAGCAGCCACCACGACTACTAACCAAATTTGTAGACAATCTATTTGCCATCACGAAGGAGGACAAAGTCCAAAACACCCTTGACGCACTTAACACTTTTCACAAGAACCTGAAATTCACCATGGAGTCAGAAGTAGATGGTAAACTACCATATTTGGATTCTATAATAAGTAGACATGGAAACCAACTTAAAATTAAGTGGTTCAAAAAGCCGACGGCATCAGGAAGGATAGTAAACTTTAATTCTAAACACCCGAGGAACATGATCATCAATACGGCACGTGGCTGTATACAACGGATGCTCAACTTAAGCGATGAAATATATTATAAGGAAATAGTTGCAGAATTTAAACAAATTTTGACGGATAATGACTTTCCAATGAGAATCATCAAATCACTAATTGACAAGAACGGGAAACGAAATTCAAAACCAGGACAGCAACCAAAATCTCACAATTCACTCACTTATGTGCCACAACTGTCAGAAAGAATCGCCCATTCCAACTGCTTCGACAGGCAAAAAATACAAATAGCCCGCAAACCCTCGAGCACGATGAAAAACTTTTTTAACAGAAAGAAGTCAAAAATAGCCACATCGGACAGGAATAACGTAATTTACAAGATACCATGCAATGGTAGCAAAGAAAACAGCTGCAATAAATTATACATTGAGATAACTAAGTCTAAACTAAAAACAACAATTTCCCTACACAAATCGGACTACAAGCTCAGACATCAAACAACGATACAAAAAACGGCGCTCGCGACACACTGTATGGAGAGTGGACACTCACCATATTTTGAGGCAACAACTGTCCTACAACAAGAATCAAATTACAGCAAACGCTTTACTCTCGAGACGTTACATATAATAAACACACTAACAAACAAGCGACTGAACTACAAAACAGACACAGAAAACTGCGCCCACATTTACAGGCACCTTTTAAGCTCAGTCTAAAACTCCCCGCGAGACAGACAGACGTATTAAATAATGTACGTAAATATGTTCAGTTTTTTGTCTTTTTCTTGTTTCAAATTGTTAAAATGTATTACAAATATAAATAATATAATATGTATTACTAATATAATTGTAAGATCATTGACAATGAAACGACAACTCAATAGAAATGTGTGTGAGAAAGAAAGAGGCTTCAGAATGAGCAGCGTGAATGCTTGGTCCGAGAGGATAGAGACTGAGAAGCTGCACACATACAATATTCATTCACTCAACGATATTTGCTCATTCCTTCATTTTTATGACAAGGTAATTAACTTTAAAAACCCATAAATAACAAAAGCCGTTACGGTGTATCAGGTACATCGGGAAATTATGAATTCACTTGACTTGTGGGTTTTCAGGCACCAAATGGACGCGTCATAACGGCGAAATTGCGTCATTGCGGTCGCGAACTGCAATCTACATAATATGCAGAAAAAAGGGTTCAACTGGGACAATCTCACAGCACAAGTGCCCAATTCTGCAATTTTCAATCAAAAAACCGGATAGACCTGCATTTGCTTAAAGAGAACAAACAAAAAAGAATCTTAAAGAAAAAGCATGTCCAAGACTCTTATAAAGAAATCGGGCTAATAATAGATCAGCCGAAAATAGGTGAGTGCAATACCAATGATGGTAACACCGCGCGTCGTTTTTCTAATCCACAGTTGGCCAGCGAGATTACTGGAATTGATTTAGAGCTCATTAAAAGATTTAAAATTTTATTACAAGTTCTATCTTGCTCTAAGGCTATTGATGGAAAGAAATATGAAGAATATGCTTTGCGAACTGCTGAACTGTACAATGAGAAATATCCTTGGAGAAACATGTCCCCAACAGTTCACAAGATTTTGTATCATGGCAATGATATTATTGAATATAATATATTTTCACTAGGGGAGCTGTCTGAAGAAGCATAGGAAAAAAGAAACAAAGAGTATAGATATTATAGGGAACATAACAACAGAAAAATTTCGAGAAGTGCTACGACTGAAGATCTTTTTCAAATGCTTTTATCTTCATCCGATCCATTTGTTTCAAGTAAACGGTATATGTGGATATCAGATTCAATTGACATGGATAAGGAAGCAGAGAATCTATTGGTTAAGGAAATGCCTGACTTGTATCTGTCAGATATTTTAGAAGCTTATTAATTATATGAAATATAGATTAAAAGAATAAAAAAAAGCGAATTTTTCTTTAAAATATATGAATATTAATTTAATTTGCATGGGAGCTATACCTAAATGACATCCGATTAGCTTGAAACTTGGCAAAATTATGAAACCAACTAAACAAAAAAGTTTGTCAAATATGTGGCACCGTACATTAATTTTTGTGGATTTCAGGTGCAATAAAAGGTAACACAAGGTGTGGAAAACTTTAATTGTAAAAAAATGCCTTAATCCTTGACCGATTAAGTTCTAGTTTTGAAAAATCAGCTGAGTAACATAATATGTATACTTTGACCAAAGATCAGCACTTTAGCTTTAATAGTATGGCTGGCAGGGGCTCTGTGAAATTAGGCCGCGTGAATTTAGGCCGCGGTGTATTTTGTTTGGCGGCCTAATTTCATTTTGAGATCGCGGCGTAAATTCATTTTGCAAAATGAACTTAGGCCGCGATTGCAAAATGAAATTAGGCCGCGCGCCCTAAATTCATTTTTCAAAATGAATATAGGCCGCGATCTCAAAATGAAATTAGACCGCGCGGACATAATTCATTTTATGAATGAAATACGAATAAACGAACCCTGCATTGGATTAATCGAAATTAAGCAATTGTTCAAAAAATAATAACCCACAGCAAGGGCATGAAGTACCATTTTCGATTAATAGTTCATAAACGATCAATTGCGGGCAGACAAAATGTGCCAACATCCACCGATATCGATTGATTATTTTCGATCAACAGCGTCACTATTTCGGCACGTTGTTTTGGTGTGAAGCGTTCCATGGTCAAAATTGTACTAGATTGATGTTTCCAAAACATGTCTAACAAAAGCAATCGGTTGGTAAATGTCAAAGTTATTTAGTGTTGCCATACCGACACTTTATATGGCGCACCCTGTATATCAAAACAAGCACTTGCAAGGGTATTAAAACTTCGGCTCAAAAGAAGTTAGCTTTAGCTTAGTATACACCTTAACAAAGAAGCTCCCAAAACAAAAAACCCCATATAAAAAAACTCACAAAACTTAAGGCACCAAAGCCTTTTGGTGCTCTCTTTGTTGGCTATACACACTTCCCACAAAAGGTCTCAAGTAAATACCACAAATATACTAGACTCGTATTTTTCTGCTTGGCTACCAAAAGCTCAAGAAAGAATGGATTTCCATTATTTGAAGAGATATCGCACGTTGCAGATACATATACCCATGCGCTTTATAGAAGTCATTTTTTAATATTTTGTTATCACTAATAAAATGGCCAAAACATAGTTGTAAACATGAGGTCAACAAATCGACGGGTAAGAGCAGGCGATTGCTATGGAAACTTGTCATCAAATAAAACTTCCTAAAATGTTTGAAATTCATTTGTATTATCAAAATCAAAAATCAAAACAAACTCTTGGCAGTATGACCATAATTAGCAGATTTCTCAAATCTGACCACACTAGGCCAAAACAAAAGAATTGCCGCTTTTGGTATTTTTGATTTGGGAGCTTCTTTGTTGAGGTGATACTAAACTTTAGCCTTCTCGTTTCAAATTGTTATTACCGTGGCCTTACAAATTCGCAGCTTGCCATTTTAGCTAAATTTTTTATTTTTATTAAATTATTTCTTTTGTTAAAGCATAACGCTACTCCCCATTTGTCACACATTACTTGTGAGAATCCTGTACAGTTTGGGTACTTGCATCTAATCCTTTTATCCGTCCAGAGTGGCCAATGTCCAACCTTATCCTGGCGTACCATTTGGTTTGGCACACGCTGTGTTGAACCTCTCTTCATTTTTTTCGCTTCAGTTCTATTTAAAAATCAGAAGTTCGTTTTCCCAGCTTTGAAACCGTACTAAATGATCCCTTTGATTTGTGAACACGTTTGTAAAATAACTAAAAAAACAGCCAAGCATTGCTCATTGACAAGTTCAGTAGATGATAACTTGCCAGCGTCTGCTTCTTTATGCAATTTTATATCTGCCGATTATGCTGTCGATCAGATGAACTCCTCCCATATAGCTTTTGTATTGCGCTACTACAAATGGTCGTTCAATTTGAACATATTCCTTTTTGGCTTTGTTGAATCGGCGTGCAGAGTTTTTGGGAAGAATTCCAGCGTAGTTGGATGCCAATGAAACAACTTTATTATCGACCCATAAAGTAAGTGTTATATCCACTCTACCCAAATCGGCGAAATGTTCTACAGACGAACCGCAGGGACTTTTCTTCAGGTTAGGCCGCGCGGCCTAATCTCATTTTGAGATCGCGGCTTAAATTCATTTTGACAAATGAAATAAGGCCGCGCGGCCTAATTTCATTTTGCGATCGCGGCGTAAGTTCATTTTGAGATCGCGGCCTAAATTCATTTTGCGATTGCGGCCTAAATTCATTTTAAAATATGAAATTAGGCCGCGCGGCCTAATTTAATTTTGCGATTGCGACCTAAATTCATTTTGCAAAATGAAATTAATGAAAAAAAACTTATTTTACGAAATGTTGACTTTGGCGCTCTATATCTCCGGAACTGCTCACTCAATTTTAATAAAATTTATTTATTTGAATTGAAAAATGAATTCAAAATATTAAGCGGTTCAATAGTTACAAAACTTTGTCCAAGGCAAACCATTCGGAACCACTGTGCGTCGTCGCAGTATTTTACAAAGTCTTGGAATGTAAAAGCAGATCCCCTGTCCGATATGAGAAATGCCGGGTTGCCGAAGATCATACTTTGATTGCTGAACCTTGCAATAACTTCGTTGGCAGTAGTTGATTTAGTTGGGTAAAGACAGCAGAACTTTGTAAAAGAGTCAATTACACCCTGTATATGCTCATAGTCTTTGTGCTTCGAGTCAAATGCACCTTCAAAATCAATATTGTAAGTATAGAGGGGTGCGTCATCCTTCTGCATAATCTGCATGGAATGCAGATATTAAAATATTTCTGGATTTTATCCTCAAGATGGGGCATAAAATATTCCTTGCGTATCAAATCCTTCATCTTTTTTGTTGCGAAAGGACCTCTGTCATCGCCGCGACCTATTTTCTTAGGCACCACTATTAGCTCCGCATCTTTGACCAACTTGTACAGGACATCGATTTTTAGAAAGTAGTCATCAAAAGACTTTTTTCGCTTTTGAGCACTTCTTTAATAGCCCTGATCTTCTCATCGTGATGTTGTGCGTCCTTGATTCTAATGTTATGCTAACGTTGGCTAACAGCATATTCGGGTAAAGGCTCAGTGCGTCCACATTCTTCATACGGGTAACCGAGCGATGCTCCACAGCGAAATCGTACTCGTGGAGAAATAACAACCAGCGGGCCACCCTAGTGCATAAACTCTGATTGTCTAAAATTTTCGTAAAAGCATTACAGTCGGTCACTAGCTTATAATAATTGCCCAAAAGATAAACTCTAAACTTCTCAAATGCCTCAATTACAGCCCAAATCCTAAACTCGTAGCTACTGTATTTTCGTTGTTCATCTGTGGTTTTTCGACTCATGTAGTAAATAGGCTTCATTTTGTTTTTCTTTACCGATCTTAATTTTTGATTTGATTTTCATCAACTCTGTCAATGGCCTAAATGCAACACTTCTAAATCACTTCTAAATGCAACACTTTGGCAGCCAGCCTAAGATTGCTGAGCCTGTATTTCCCATAAGCTAAGACGCTCTGCCGCTTTCTGTAATTAATGCGAGCGGCCGCTACCACTTATTTACCGGTACATATATATATGCACAAGAACAGCCATAACTTTATGTAATTAGGTTTAAGGAGGGCGGCAGTGTAAGGATTGCTCTCCTGGATACTAGAGAAAAACCATCAAAACCCAATCACCTATTTTGCTCCTACGTTGATCGAACGTGTAAGTGTGGACTTCGGCAGAAATTTAAGTGAAAAGCCGCCACCGTTCACAAGCCATTAAACGGCTTCTGATCCTGCACAACGACACCCACATCTCTAACTGAGCCCAACAATGGTGCCATTGACCTACATACTGGTTGGCATTGCTGCAGATCAGCTATTTATGGTCCATTATCGACGAAAAAATTAAAATTATCACCACAGCCAAAGGAGAAAACGGTAGCCAAGCAAGAAGAGTGACCGCCTAAAAAAAACTACCATCAACAAGAAAACTAAAAAAGAAGAGAAGCCGGTGCAGACCAGCACCGGCCACGGGAACGCGGTTGAGCTAAGTGTGCGGGGGAGGGAAACTTCTTTGAGCACAGATGGCATAATAACCGTGCAACATCTTAGGTAGAAAATGTATTAAGGGGTTACATGGGTTTCGCGGCTTCAAAAAATTGTTTTTTTTTTATTGTCTTATTAAATTCTACAACATCTCTAGAATATTGTCCTTAAATTTCAAATCGATCTGAGTAATAGTTTTGAAGATACACTCTAAAAAAGTTCCGAGCGCCAGGGTATGAAGGAGCAGCTGCTCGTATAGTTAGCTAATGAGTTGAATTCAGGGACTGTAATCCTTGAGTTCTGTTATAAAAATCGAAATTTAATGATAATTTGTGATTTTTATTCCATTATTTAAAAAAAAAATGATTAAATTTATTTAAAAAAAAATAATAAGCAATTAATCATACTAAATATTACATAAACGCCGATAAGGTGATTCGCATAAGATATTGTGGCAAGTTTGATGCATATCCTTAGTAAGTGACATTATTCGAGCCAATGAAAAATATTTCCATGTTCGGAAACATACGAATACGCCCGAGAAGTTGACGAAAACAGTATCTGCGCCGCCGAGATAAAATCTTCATGTGAGACTCGTGGAGCTGGGATTCGTCATAGATAGGAACAAAAGGATGCCATGGACTTTGCAGCTGCAGCAGGTTCGTAAAATTATGGCCCAGGAATCGATGACGCCATGTAAGTTAGAAAAAAAAATTCTAGCCCGGTTTTATTGTTACTCAAAACTTTAAGCACGTTTTTCTCAAAACTGTGTTTTGAAAGTCGGTTGACAAGATTTCTCGAGAACTACTCAACCGATCTTGATGAAATTTTACTCAGGTCTTCGAGATACTATTTGCCATGACTTGGACGAAGTATTTTTTTTTATTCAAATACAACTATTTCCCCAAAAAAAAAATTCACCGAAATTTTAGTCAATTTTTCGTTTTTTTCGTGAAATCCTCTGCCAAAAATCCAATTTTCACTGTATTGTTTTTTCCTTCGTTCAAGTTCTAGTTTAAAGTCTTAAGTAAAGGCGTATATTTTGCATTTGCACTTCAGATGATCCTCCTAGAAGTTATGCTGTCAACGCGGATGCACCTTTATCCCGAAGGCTCTCCGGAAATGACGTCACAATGTTCAAAGATTTCAGTGATTCCTCATTAAATGTGTATCCTTAAGACAATAAAAAGTTTAAGCCAAATAATTCAGTTTTTATACTAAAAAAAAATTCTTGAAAATATGCATTTTTTCCCCTACGAAACCCATGTAGCCCCTTAAACTAACAGTTTTCTCGAACCAACATTTTTTTTCACTTCTCTTTTCTCAAATATCGAAACAATCCTTTCAATTTCTCAATCGATTCGAAATGCGATAAGCATTTTTTTTTTGAAATAAAATATTAGTTTTTTATTCATTTTTTTTCTTTTCTGATTCTGAGGTTTTTGATTATATTCTTTTAAAACCAAACAAAAAACGAGAAAGCTAAGCTAACTTCGTCTGAGCCGAAGTTTTTATACCCTTGCAAGTGCTCGCTTAAATATTTTCAAAAAATACTTTTTTCCCATTTTCCGACCGATCGTTCGTATGGGAGCTATATGATATAGTCATCCGATATGGACAAAAACTTGTAGAATTATGTAAAAGCATAAGAAACAAACAAATACAAAATTGCAGGATGCTACCATTAAAAACAAAAAAGTTTTTCCAGCTAAGACTGTTTTTCAGACCTATCTTTTGTATGGCAGCTATACCATATAGTTGTCCGATTTTGATAAAACTTGGTGGAATTATAAAAAAGCATATAAAACCTACGATTACAAAGTTTGGAGTCGTTTCCATTTTAAAGGAAAAAATTTTTCATACTAAAACTAGTTTTCCGACCGATTGTTGGGAGCTATGAGATATAGTCATCCGATCCGGTCGGTTCCGACATATTAGTAGTGTGCAGCAAAAAGAAGAAAAATTTCAAAACTTCAGCTCGATAGCTTTAAAACTGAGAGACTAGTTGGCGTAGAAACAGACAGACAGACAGACAGACAGACGGACAGACGGACGGACGAAGCTCAATCGACTCAGCTCGTCACCCTGATCAAGAAGATATATAGTTTATGGGGTCGGAAATTAATATTTCTATGCGTTGCAAACTTCTGGGCAAAATTATAATACCCTTTGCAAGGGTATAAATATATATATATATAAATATAAAGTTGGTTGTGGTTGCACTTTCTACTAGGGTTGTCGGTATTTTATCGATATATCAATATTTTTGTACGACGATAAAGGTTATTCTGATATATTTTTTGTGCCGATATATCGATATATAGATATTTTTAAAAACGATTTATTTAAAAAAAAAAACATTAAATTTAAAATCGGCCGTTCGGTACATCTGTGTTAGATTTTATATTTCTCTTAGCATTTCAAGACCGTAGCAATTTCCATTGCTGGCCAAGCCAGTCTGGACAATCAGGCCGTCGATTGCCTATCTCTGCTATATAAGCGCTCCAATATAAAATCTATATTGCAGAATACCACCATAAAACGGAGTTTTTTTATTTTATGCTTGATTATGGGTTGGTATTTATTGGATCTTCTCTTAAAGAGACTAACAATAATTTTTAACATCTTAATCTAAAGGGTGATTTTTAAAGAGCTATAAGAAAGTTTTTCAAAAAAAAATCACATAAAATTCAGAAAAATTCATGAAATCTTTATTTGAATCGGATGGTACAGTCCATATAATTTAATGTTTGAAGATTATTTTATGCAAATGTCCAACTTTGGCATACTCTTTCCAACATTTCGGCAGGTATCTCACAAATAAATGCTTCAATGTTGTCTTCCAATGCGTCAATTGAAGCGGGCTTGTCTGTATAGACATGAGCTTTAACATAGCCCCACAAAGAATCCTAAAGGCGTTAAATCGCACGATCTAGGCGGCCAATTGACCGGACCCGAACGTGAAATAAAATGTTCACCGAACTCGAATCTCAATAAATCTATTGTTGCACGTGCTGTGTGGCATGTGGCACCGTCTTGTTGAAACCACATGTCATGCAAGTCAAGCTCTTGCATTTTGGGCAAAAAAAAGTTGCATCACATTTACGTTACGATTCGCATCATCTTTGAAGAAGTACGGTCCAATGATGCCACCAGCCCATAAACCGCACCAAACTGTGACCTTTTCTGGACGCATTGGTAGCTCCTGAAATGCTTCTGGCTGATATTCACTCCAAAATCGACAATTCTGCTTATTTACTTACCCATTGAGCCAAAAATGAGCTTCGTCGCTAAACACAATTTTTCGGTAAAAAAGTGGACTAAGCGGATGGACCATTTGAGGCGCAGTCACAGTCAACATTTGCACGAAATAATCTTCAAGCATTAAATTATATGGACTGTACCATCCGATTCAAATAAAGATTTCATGAAATTTTCTGAATTTTATGTTTTCTTTCCTAAAACTTTCCTCTTAAAAAATCACCCTTTAGAAACTATTTTGAATCTATCCCCTATTGGAGGTAGTTTGTGTTCTACGGCCCTTCATGTCAGTCGCTGGGTTGACAGGTCGTTTCTTCGGAGACGAGAATGCGTTGCCAGCATGGTGAGAGATTTTGCAAGTTGGTTTGGGTGGGCAAGAAGCTTCTCAGAATATTTGCGCTTAAGTTCCTCTATTTCAGTTTCAACCAGTGGGATGCTGAGGCCGTTGTGGATGTACCATTGCGCTCCAGTGATGGTTCTAAGGATTATCGACTGTGATCTTTGGAAAATGACCACACTGCTCGCACAAGCATTTCCCCATAACTGCGAGTCGTAGGTCCAGAAAAGCTTAATGATGCTCTTGTACAGTAAGACTTTATATTCCAGCTTTACAGAGGAACGGGAGTTAATTAGCCGGTGAAGGCTGTTAGCCTTAAGCTTTATCTGAAGTTTTTATGTGTTTGCGCCATGTGAGCCTTCTATCGAGGTGTACTCCTAGGTATACAACATCGTTTGATTGCGGGATCTAAGTCGCGCTTAGTGATAGCTTGGGACAGGTGCTTCGGTTGAGTGTGAACGTCACGTGTTTACAATTTTGCTCGTTGATTTTAATACTCCAGTTGGCCAGCCACTCTTCCACGTCGGTAAGATGGCTTGCCAAAAGTCTTGTTGCGGTAATTGGACATCGTGATCTGCTTAGTATTGCCGTATCATCCGCAAAAGTGCTTATTGTAAGTCGAGAGTCTGTTGGTATGTCGGCAGTGTATAGTACGTATAGGAAAGGACCAAAAACACTGGCCTGCGGTACTCCGGCTCCTATGGTACCTTCTTCTGTTGTGTAATCATTTGGACGAACTGAAAATACTCTGTTACTGACGTAACTTTCTAGTACTTTTTGTTTATTTGGTGGAAGCATTGCCTTTATCTTGAATGTAAGACCGTCCAACCATACGCGGTCAAATGCTTGTACAACATCTAGGAATATGGCAGAGTAGTATTCGTGGTTTTCCAACGCAGTCCGAATATCTGAAGTTATGCGGTTGACTTGCTCAATAGTCCCGTGATTAGCTCGGAACCCAAAGTGTTGTGAAGGAATGATATTTTGTGCATGGGAATCAATTTTACGGAGTAAGATCTTCTCAAAAAGTTTTGATAAGCAAGGTAGCAGACTAATGGGTCTATATGATGACGCTTGGGTTTTATCCTTTTCTGATTTATGGATCATTATGATTGTGGACTTCTTCCATTGGGTTGGGAAGTATCCACATCGCAGTACTGCATTGAAAAGTCTTGAGATGTATGTTATGGCAGGACTTGGATAGTTTTCCTATTTAACGGCTATGGACTAGCTGCTTTCCGCTTCGAGTGCTTTGCGAAGTACGCGTTCCGCAAGTCTCAGACGATTTTTTGACGCAGCCGACGTATGGTGCTGACTTTCTTTTCTTGCACTCCGCTTTTCAGACACCAGTCGGTCTATGTAGCTGTTCGTTAATCTACTATCTTGCTTGGGTGGTATTATTGTTGTTTGAGGGTTGGAATGATAAGCAGCAGCAGTAATGATAGAGCTGAGGGCTTAGACTGCGTTTTCAATGTCTACTTCGCTGTTTACGGTCGGGCTCAGCTCGATGTGACTGCTGATATACCCCATAAACTATATATATTCTTGACCAGGGTGTCGAGATGAGTCGATTGAGCTTTGTCCGTCCGTCTGTCCGTCCGTCCGTCTGTCTGTCTGTTTCTACCCGAACTAGTCTCTCAGTTTTAAAGCTATCGAGCTGAAATTTTGCACAGAGTCTTCTTTTTGCTGCACACTACTAATACAAAAGATAGGTCTGAAAAACAGTCTTGGTTTGAAACACTTTTTTGTTTTTAATGGTAGCATCCTGCAATTTTGTATTTGTATTTGTTTGTGTAGTGATATTGTATATCGTGGGGGACAGTAAACCGCAGACAGATTGATATTGCCTCGACTTGATTCTACGCATATCGATGTGGCTTGTAGGTAGGTTTCTGAATATCCCGATAGTGGATATTGTTTGATGCGGCTTCTGACTAGGATACCAGTTCCGCCATGGGCTTTACCATGCATATCCCGATAATAGGAATTTATATCGGTCCGTCAGATGAGTCTCCGCAAGAAGCATTATGTCGATTTCATTGTCTTGGAGAAATTTAAATAACTCCACTTTGTGGCGAGGAATGCCATTTACATTCCAGAGTGATACTCTTAGAAGGGCCTTTATTTGGGTTGTTGCGAAGCGAGCAGTTCAATGAGAAGGCCTTGCATTCTCATCTGTTCTTGCATTGCGTTTTGCATTTACACCATAAAATCTTTCAGGGTTTGTTGTAACAATAGAAACATGGTTTCTAAGCTACTTTGGTTTGATGGTCGCTCCCCATGTTTTGTTGTCAGATTCGGCTCAGTTCGAGTTTCGTGTGTAATTGTTCCTTGTTTCAAGACGCTTGCGAAAGAAACGCCTTGGGTAGTAGTCGAGACGATCTCGTAGCTTTGATGAAGAAGACTCCAGTGATCGATTGCGAGGGTGTATACATATTAAGGTTTCCATTGGAACGAGCAAATTCCGTGCGCATATTAATGCAGCTCTTTAGATCTTTGTATACTTGGAAACCTCTGTAGTTTGCGGTGTGATTACCTCCACAGCTACTGCATTTTTTGACTGATGGATCCTTCTTGTTTGCGGGGCATAAGGCAGTATTGTGCAGATCTCAGTAGGAGTAGGATTTAGTGTGTCCAAATTCTTGGCAATTGGTACATTGCACTGGATTTGTGCGGTTCCTCTACAGTTACTCTGCGGTGCAATAAGTAAGGTAGTTTGTAAATTGGCTGCACTTCATTTTTGTTAGGAGATAGGTCTTCCGGGCTCAGCTCAACTTTCTCTGTTTATTAAGTTTATTGCGGACTTGACCTTAAATCCCTTTTCTTCCAAAGCATAAGCAACCTCCGTTGCAGGTACACTTGATTCAATACCTTTGATTACTATTTGTAAGCCTTTGCTACTTTTTAGTTGGTATGTGTAGTAGCTTTTATTTTCAGCTCTTAAACATTTTTCGACAGCGCGATAGTCGTCATCGGTGTCAACTTGGAGCTTTGTTTCGCGTATGTTGGCTTTGCTGACGGATGTCACATAACAGTTGTTGTTGCCTATAAGCGGGACAAGCTTTGTTCCGAGGGTCGAGTTGGTATCCCTAATGTAGATTGGAGGCTTTGGTTTTGAGGCACTTGCAGCTTTTTTTTCACTCTCAGCGTCAGACTGTTTGGCAAGAATTTGAAACCTATTTCCAGATCTTTGTCTGCAGGATTATCGCTTGTTTTGTTCAATTTTTGTGTGTTGCCGCTTTTTTTGTTTTGCGGGCTTAATTTCCGTTTGTTTATTTTTACATACCGATCGATGCCGGTCTGCACATACGAACGGGTGGTGGGTGTTGTGCTTGCTGGTGTTTGTGTTAGTGGGAGCGCGTGCTGAGTTGACTCTGGTTTCTGCATAGTTTTTATACCCGTTACTCGTAGAGTAAAAAGGGTATACTAAAGTCGTGCAAATGTATGTAACAGGCAGAAGCAAGCATCTCCGATATCATAAAGTATATATATTCTTCATCAGCATCAACAGCCGAGTCGATATAGACATGTCCGTCTGTCCGTCCGTCCGTCTGTGTGAACACCTAGATCTCAGAGACTAGAAGAGCTAGAGCAACCAAATTTTATACGCAAGCTAGTATTGTCTGTAGGCAGATCAAGTTTGTTTCAAATTTTGGCCACGCACCCTCCCGCCCCCGCAATAAAATATATTGAATAACTCCCACAATTTTTAAGATATCGAGCTCAGATTTTGCAGTGAAGTCTATGTGGCCAATAGTGGCCAAAGGTGCAAATCTGCTGGATTCCCAGCCACCGGGGCATCGACGGAAACGAGATGGCAGACAGTCTTGCAAAAGCTGGAGTCGTACTCGGCCGAAAAGAAACACTAAACATACCTATCTCCATACAGACGCTTCATAGCAAGATGGAAGAGATAGCAGAGAAAGAAGCGGAGGTAAGGTGGGAAAACACCAGCGGATGCAGAATCTCTAAAATTATGTGCAAGACAAGAGACAAAAAACTTACGCACTATCTGCTACAGCTCCAGAGAAGAGACTGTAGACTGCTCATTGGCATACTAACGGGACACTGCCTAGCAGCCGCTCATGCGATAAAGCTAGGCATAACAACAGAGGACACCTGCAGGAAATGTATGGAACCTGGAGTCGCAGAAACTCTAGAACATCTAATTTGCAGCTGCCCAGCAATTGCCACGACAAGATTACAAATTCTGCACACCCCACGGTTCTCTTCTTTGGAGGAAGCGGCCAAGAGACCCCCAAACCAGTTATTGGCATTTGCCAAAACGACAAGAATCCTCCTGGACTTCTAAGACAAACGTACCCAAATAATCACCCGGCCTCATTAAAGACCCTAAGGTCTATGTGTGACCCCATCTGGGGTCAGCCGGAACTACCTACCTACCTATGTGGCCAATATCTACAATCTCATTTTTTCAAAAGAATCGGATAATAATTGGCCGAGTTAAAAAATGTTGCATACTTATCCGAGCTGAGCTGAGTAACGGGTATTTCGAAGTCGGGCAGGGCCGACTTTAACTTACGCTCTCGTTGTTGTTGAGTTCGTACAAGTTGATTGGCTGGAGTAAGCGTAATTGCAAAATAAGCGTTGTTGCGCTGTATAGAAAGCCAGCGATCGTCTTGTTGTTGCACTTGGGCATTGAGTTGGCTCTGACTCATGGTGTTGTTAGTGTTCTTTGCACTTGCATTTGCTGAATTTGTACGCGTAGTCATTCAATTAATTTAATTTAATTACATATCAACTATTAGATATTATTGGACAACATAAGCACGAGTGCTTTTAAATGTCCATTAAAGTCTTTTATAGCGAGTCAAAAGTTTTTGTTTTAACAATATATTTTAAAGATTTTACAACGAGTAAAACCGGAGCTCGACAAAAACACGTTTTCATTCTTCAACCGACAGTGACAGTAAAACGGAGTTTGACCAACAAACAATAGTAGAGTAATTTTGATCCAGAGCAACTGGATTTGTTAAAATCGTATTTAAACCATTATTTAGAAAAAGTTAGCTCCAATCAAATTGTTTATACAATATATGCAATATATGAATAAGCAATCTTTCTTTCTTTCTTTCTTTCTCCATTGAAAATGGGAAAAGGGGGATCATGAAGTTGTGCGAATGTTTGTAACAGGGAGAAGGAAACATTTCCGACCCCATAAAGTATATATATTCTTCATCAGCATGAACAGCCGAGTCGATATAGCCATGTCCGTCTGTCCGTCCGTCCGTCTGTTTGTATGAACGCGTCGATCTCAGAGACTATAAGAGATAGAGCCACAAATTTTTGCACGAAGGTAGATTTATGTTGTACACAGATCAAGTTTGTTTCAGATTTGGAAAATTCCCGTCCGTCCCCCTTTTATCCCCAAAAAACCAAGACCTCCTCTAGAAATTCTAGACCTAAACAACCGTCAGATCCACACTTTTAGATTTTAGAGCCTCGTGGTTTAGTATGCATCAAGCTAGGCCCAATATCTATCTATTCTGAAAAGTACAATCAGATCGGACAAAAAACACCGGAGTTATAAGCGAAACAGTTGAGCTGATAAGAGCACCCCCCCCCCCAGTTGTTGGCCAGGACTACCAAAAGTGTTGCCTACATTTAGGATGACATTTTGTCACAAAGAAATAAATGAAAACAAATGAACAAGGTATTTTGTGGTCGGGAAACTCGACTACAGCGCCCTTACTTGTTGATATTAAAGATATTGATATTTTGAGATATATCGACAACCCAACTTTCTACTCATATGACGCAAAATGAGTGTAAGGGTAGCAATCGAAGAATACCGTAGAAAAGAATCTGAACTAACAAGGATTCCTTTTACAACAGGACCGCGTAAACGTGGAGGCCAATTGTACAAAGATAAGCAGAGAATAAATTATCTAAATCATATTTTATAAACTAATCAACCACCACCAACTTGGGAAAAGCCATAAAATTAACAAAAAATTTTGATGACTTAAAAAGATAAATCCAACTACGGAAAGAAAATAAGACTAGCACGCAAAAGCCTGAGACAAACAATTCAGCAATAAAGACATATTTCGTTTTATTTAAAATAAATAAACCAAACAAAAAAAAATAATAATAATATTATAATAATATAACGTTAGAGAAACGTTCAGTTGGTAGGCATTGATCGCTGATGATAGAGGGTGGTTCCTCTTGAAACAGCTGTACGATCTACCAGCCTCCTTTGTGGTGTTGTGTCTCCGTTTAAAGTTATGCGAAAGCATTAACATGACCTCGAGCCGGCTAAAAACTGCAGGTTTACTCAGTAGAAAGGTCACAAAAACCAGTCACATATACTAAAAACGCAAGGCACGGCGTTGTTGTTGTATGAGCCTAAACATAAAATGGTTTCATTACAACAACTAAAACCCCCGTTTGAATGCAATTATGCAAACAAACTTTTTGGTCACCATTATTAACAGCGGGGAGAGTATCTCTCACACTAATAAAGGCAAGACCAGGGGGACACACACACACAAAGGCGACTGTCTGTTTCTACGCTGCCTCTCGATGTTTTTGCGCGCATTCTGCTTTGGGATTCCCAAACGGTTATGCCACCGCAGGCATGGAGAGACTTTAGAGAAACGTTCAGTTGGTAGGCATTGATCGCTGATGATAGAGGGTGGTTCCTCTTGAAACAGCTGTACGATCTACCAGCCTCCTTTGTGGTGTTGTGTCTCCGTTTAAAGTTATGCGAAAGCATTAACATGACCTCGAGCCGGCTAAAAACTGCACATTAAAAATTAATATAAAACAAAATATATATACAAAAAAATAAAAATAAAATAAAAAGACAGCATAGAACATATATATGTATATACTTTATGGGGTCGGAAATGCTTCCTTCTATGCGTTACAAACAAATGGACAATTTCAATATACCCTCTGCAAGGGTATAATTAAATAAGAATCTAAATCTGAATAGACAATATAATTTAACCTTTAATACAAAAAATAAAAACGTAAAATAAAATAAATTTACCATATAGATTTATTCTTCTAAAAAGGGAGGTGTGGTATGTATAAATTGAGTCATAATAACATATATACCATTAAATACAATTAAATACAAAGTTGTCTAAATGCAACACTTTGGTTCGCATAAACTTAACATACTATAGGTAGCCAGCCTAAGATTGCTGAGCTTGCATTTCCCATAAGCTAAGGCGTTCTGCCGCTCTCTGTAATTTAAGCCTTTTGTTTTCTTATATGCATATACATATGCGAGCGACCCCTATATGCATAAGAACAGCCATAACTTTATGTAATTAGGTCTAAGACTTTTTATACATTTAATAAAGAATCATTCTGAATTGCCTGGCCAAACGGGCAAAAAACACTCCAACCAAATTCCGTTTTAATTTATTACACCTAGAAAACTTTGAACCTGCCTAAAGGTCTGTTTCATTTTGAACTTGAATACAGCTTCAATATTTTGGGTGATGGATAAACCTTGTTATTTTCAATCACGTGAACCAAAAACTGTATAGGCTTCTTTAAGAAATGGCATTTCTTCAAATTAAGTCCACACCATACTCTTTGCAAATATGAATGACCGTTTTCAAATTTTTGACAGCTTCTTCTTCATTTTTGGCAGTGATGATTATAACGTCCACATATGGCAAAGCAATGCCACGTCGCGATAAGTCTCGAAATATTGCATTTATATGTCGTTGAAATACGCCAGGTGAATTTGACAATCCAAAAGGGACTTTTCGGAATTGGTATTGTTCGCTCTGTGTCGCAAAGGACGTATATTTTCGACTCGATTCAGCAACAGATACATGGAAAAATCCGTTTTTCAAATCGATTGTGCTGATAATTTTTAGCCTTGCAACCGGTCTAGTTGATCCTCAATCAGCGGTATTGGGAAATGGTTCTGTATAATTACCTTATTTATTTCTCTAAAGTCGGTACATTTTTTTTGAGGTATCTTTTAAAACAATACGCATTTCCACATTTCTTGTTTTAGTTTTTGTAGAAGTCTGTGCCTTGGATGTCAAAGCAATCGACAAGGCTGTCAATTATGTATAAATAATGTTGAGTTAATTCGTAGACTTCAAGCGAGAACCATTAAATATATTCCGAGATCATTGTATAATCATTGTGCGTGCATGGGCCATTACTGTTTTTATCGGCTTATATTTTGAAATTCCATTTTAGCACTTTATATTAATCATTTCATTTTCATTTATAGCTTCGATTTTCAAGATGTTTATTTTATCGATTGACTCGACTTTTTCAAAAATTTTGCGCACTTTTAGCCCGTTACGATTGAAAATAATTTCTGCTTCCACACGCATCTCTTCTCCAATAATCATTTTTATGCCAACGGATCTAATTGGAACAACATGAAAATCGAATTCGAACAATTCGCTGTCAATGAAAACAACATGTTTAAAATGTCCAGTTGGTTTAATTTTATTTGAGCTCCGGTTTTCACCAAACCCAACAGCAGACAAGTTGCAACCTTTGCCAATATCAGAATGAAGGTCTTCTCGAATGATATTAAACTTGCTTCCCGTACTAAATAGAGCTAAACACTTTTTATTGTCGATCACAACTTCTTTACTTGTGATGTCCACCTTCGATTGCAAGCGGCGCGTATTTAAGCTTTCACTTTTGTTTTTTTGTAAAAAAATAAAATTTCTATCTTGCTTCTCTTTAATTTTCTCAATTTTTTTATTTTCATGACGTTGTTCTGCCTCTCATTCTCTTTCATGATTTCGTATCACTTTAATTTTTCTTTGAACTCTTTTAGATTTTTCGCACCGTATAATATAGATTTACTTTAAGCTTTCTCGTATATTCCGTCAATCAGATATTGTATAAAAGCGTTATCTGATAATTGTCCTCGTGAAGCCAAGTCCTTGACTCTATAAAAATATTCAAATACACCATCATTGTTTTTCCGTTTACTTTGAGCCAGCTGCTCATTTATTTGATTGCTTCTAACACTTGAACGAAATTCGCTTAGCAGCGCTCTCTCAAAAGGGTTCCGCGAATTCGACCCTCGGTCACTTTCTTGCAAATATAAGTTTTTGGAAATCTGTCAAGCACATCAGCGTCGCCTGCTCATTGAACTCTTGAAGCCACATTTCCACGGATATTAAATCTGTAACGTCGAACCTACTGATGCTCTCTTCTACGTCGCGAAAACTATTGGCAAAACGCGGTGCCAACACTCTGTCGTTTTCTTCACTATTTTCTGCCAAACCGGTTGTTGTTGTGGTGGCTGTTCAACATCGTTTTTGAGCCACTAGCTGCATTTTCGTTTAAGCTTTCGAAATCACTTTCAGCATCAGTTTCATTGTCTAAATTGTAACATATAACGTAGCCATATGTTAAGCTAGACGAGCGGATGACATTGTAGACAAGCGGAGCACGCGCTGGTTCCGGCTTCATGTATGTCGGCAAAGGGATGGATTCGTTTATAATGGGGTACCACTGTACTACTTGCTCGCATTATCAACTCGCATATACAACTTTAATACATTTCGCGTGCGAAAATCAAGCCCTGGGTTTTAATGAAGGTGGACAGCGTTAGGATAGAAAGAAGGACAGATAGCAAAATGTGAGAAAAGGATTTACCCTACGTCTACCAATTGGAAGCTGGATGGTCATCGCCGCTGCTAATGCTTAGGTGCTTTTTCTTCAACTGTGCAGGTGTATTGTTGCCAGCTGTTGCCCACCCTACCGTGATCACCATTGCCGCTCGACCTAAGACAGATCGGTGATCCCTTAATCACCTACAGAATTCTTACCCCCACATATCTCGACGATGCATGACTCCTTCTCCCTTTAAAATTTAACACATCATTACGTTATAATTATTTATTGTAAAACTAAAATTCATGGTTGCTTCTAACAAAAAAAATTATACTAAGAAGATACTATCAAATAAAATTGCATTGGGTTCTTTACACACCCATTGGCAGAAATAGATTACAACCATAGTATATAATAATATATAATAAATTATGAAAATATTTGGGATAACAGATAAAAATATATATATATATAAAATTAAAATATTTAGGTCAAAAAGGATCTTAAAGTCATTCAAGCTTAAGATTTATTTCATTTACTTCAGGAATGGCTGTGTGTACTTGGCCGTGGAATAAATAGCATTATTGATTCGTTTTGCGTTTGTGGATCGTAAGTTAAATGCAAACGCACCGTAATCTCGTGGAGCGCAACAGCATCACACGCATTTGAAATAATTGATCGTTAGAGAACGGGGGCCAAAGAGGGGACGGAAAAGGGAAATTGAAGATGTTATGTTATGTTCCCGCTATGTTCTTTCTCCTTCACACTCACTTCACTATTTTATAAATTTTTGTCTTCTTTACTTCCATAAGACCATAAATTTAAAAAGAAAAATGTACTTCTTTTATGAATTTTTCACTAATTAATATAAATTCCTATTGCACTGGCATGTCACACACACAAATAAAACTTTAAATAAACAAAAAAAAATTGTTTTTGCTAAATTGACTCACTATTTAAAATCTAATTTTCTGGACTCGACGGGTCAGAAAGAAATGATTATGAATTAAGTAGTTGCAACATCTGCATTTTAGAAAATTCGCGCAGAAATCGGGTTTAATGGCAGCTCAACGGCCGGCATGGCTGCAGGCAATTTTGGAACTAATTCTGGCGCTTGATTCAAATAGGCGGGCGGGGGAGGCAACAAGGGCAAAGTCATTGGCTTTGCCAGCTGATTGGATCGTATGCTGAATGTATTGGACTTGTGTACATTAGAGCGTACCTGCCTTGAATAAAAAAAAAAAATTTTTCTAGTTCTTTGAGGCTCATAGCTCAAAAAATTCAGAATATTGTATAGAGAATTTAACGAAAATCCAAAATCAGATATCTTAAGGTTTAATGGTGCCGATGAGGCTTTAAAGTTTCTAATTTCCCCGTAATTTATTTTTGAATTATCAATGTAGGCAGAGACCTTTCACCAAAATGTCAAAAATTATTCAAATACTTCATAAATTGTAAAGATAGTAACACGATGGGAGGGCACCAAATTCATGATTCTTCCGAATGTAAAACGCTTTGAATTTTCTCTTATAATTACTTCTCCTTTGTCTTCGTTGAGTACTTTTGAACAAATAACCAGAAACCCCATGCTTGCAGATTAGATTCTGACAAAATTCAATTGACGATATTAACTTCTGTAAATTCCAATAGTTATGCAATCTAAACAACTTTCTTTAGTCATATACTCATGCAATTTTTAACCTTTTATGAGAAATTTAAAAGAGAATTATCTGGTTGGGTTTGTGAAATCGGCCCTCGTCTTAGAAAATCTCTTATTAATAGGAGTCTTCCGTGCAGTGCAGTTTTATTGTTAAGAGCTTAAGCTAGTCCAATTTATCGCTGGTCATTAAAAACAACTAAAATACAATTTTATAAGGGTTTAATTTTTAATAAGCATAGTTTTATTGTACAATAAAATGAATACAAATAAAATTCATTATGGTTTCTCAAACTTCGTCAGGTCGTCAATCCAACGCTCTCAATATAGTTACACGATGAAATGACAGTTCTTTCCTCGTTATTTTGTTCTTAACTTCAAGATTTGTTAAATTCTGAAACGAAAAGTGCATGTGGGCAAGGCTACCATCTTCAAGATCTAAATACTGCCGACCTTTTTTATATACTAAACCAGCTCATCCCTGAAGATACCGGTAGGCACCCCAAAAAATTACAATATGCAGTTAGTTTGGTCTTGAACGGAATAACGAAGCGAGTTTCAAGGGCGAAACGGTGCCACCGCTGGTATAAATAGATGTTCCATAAAGTGTCATTATTGGATCGTTTTCCAAGAAGTGCATCACTTTAATATTGTTGGATAGCTGCTTGTTACCAACAAAGCAAGGACGTGTACTGTTGAACAGTGTTTTTCCCAAATCCATGGCAGATCCCAGATGAAATGGCACATCACGACGCCCTTCTACATTTTGCATGGAAGCAATTAATCACAAATTTGGTGCCCTCCGATTGTGTTGCTAGCTTTACAATTTGTGAAATATTTGAATATTTTTTTCGACATTTTGGTAAAAGGTCTCTGCCTACATCGATAATTCAAAAATAAATTTCGGGGAAATTGGAAACTTTGAAGCCTCATCGGCAGCATTAAACCTTAAGATATCTGATTTTGGATTTTCGTTAAATTCTCGATAAAATATTCTGAATTTTTTGAGCTATGAGCCTCAAAAACTTTTAAAATCGTATGGAGAAAAGTACGCCCTAGTGTACATATATGCGGTGGAGTCAAAGAACCTTTCTTTTGATGCTAAATTGAATTGCATTTAAAGTCTATTTTGTGTGTGGGCATGCGCAAATTTTTCAGATGGAAAAGGCAGATTTCTTCGCAAAATAAATTAGTTCGATAAGGGCCAACTACAAAAAAGGCGGCCTGGTGTCTTTGGTTGGTGTTGAAGCAGCGGCCATTTATTTTTAGGGGTGTAATTAGTGCCACACCTGAAAGAAGATCAGGGTGAAAGAAAAAAAAACATATCAGCACAACCTCGCCACAAAAAAAAAACAGACAGCAAAATAGTTCCGCTAAGGACAATCTGAATTTGAAGCAATCGCCGTTGCAGTCCGCTACAGGTGCCAGTAGAAATGTAAGAGATGCACTCCTCAGGGAGGTGTTCTTTCGCCATTTCTATGGGTGGCGACAGTCATCGAACTGTTGCGGCTCATGGAAACTCGGGGACACACGGTGATAGCGTACGCGGATGTCGTTGCAATAATAACACGAGGTAAATTTCCTCAAACTCTCTGCGATTTGATGCAGGAAGCACTTTCAACACTCTCAGATTGGACGACACAAAGTGGGATTGGAGTCAATCCAACCAAAACTGAACAATACTCTCCTAACATTTAGCGACTCTGCCAGATATCTTGGTGTGGTTTTGGACAAAAAGTTGTATTTGAACGAAAATATAACTGAACGCATAAAAGAAAGCAAATACTGCACTTTTCTCGTATAAACGTGCTATTGGCCGCAAATGGGGCTTCTCCCCTGAAATAGTACACTGGCTGTACACAGCAGTGGTACGCCCAATACTACTTTACGGAGTCATCGTATGGTGGCCGGCTCTGGGTAAACCTTCCGTCCTCAGAACCATTACACCGGTGCATTATGCATGACCGGTGCATTGCGCACATCACCCACAGATGCACTTAACATAATGTTACACCTTATGCCTCTAGATCTATTGGGTAGAGAAATCGCCAGTAACACCGCTCTCAGGCTGAGGGAATGTGGTACCTGGAAAGATAGTAGCTCTGGCCACTCCACTATACTTCTGCAGCAAGCGGCGACACCACCGATGCTGGACTATTGCACCCCAAGTATAACACATACCATCAGGTATAAAGTCAACATACCAAGTCGACTGGACTGGAACTCATTGCCCCATTGCACACCGAATACCATCAACTTCTACACTGATGGCTCCAAACTGGATGGACGGGTAGGAGGAGGAGTCTTCAGTCCAGAGCTCGGTATCAGAACATCATTCCGACTTCCTAATCATTGTAGTGTTTTCCAAGCATAGGTTGTAGCCATCCAGGAGGCTACCAACCTTCTGGAAAACCTCAAAACAAGGGGAAGAAACGTGTTCATTTTCTCAGATAGTCAAGCTGCCTTAAAAGCCCTTGGCGGTAATACCACTAAGCACTTTTATATAGAGCCTTCAAGCCGCGTTTTTTTTGGTTTCACTTCTTACGTTGAGATCGCGACCCCAGCGCCCGATCGTAGACACCCGAACGCAACCCCGAGTGAGCGGCAGCTAGCAGAGAGCACCAGAGAGCAGAGGCTATTTAGTGCCCGTTCAACCCCGACCGAGACGCACTATGTGCGCCGAGAGCTGTCATTTCGCTTCTGTGTGTGTCTCACGCCAATGCACACATCGTTGTCGGTAAAATGGGCAGTGTTGCCAAACTTCGCACAAGACGCCAACTCAAATGGCAATACACCAGCAGACAGGCAGGCAGAATGGCATGCACCTGCTACCGAGATTGCTTCCATTGACTCTTAGTAAAGCAAATTATTTATGCTTTCTTATTATATTTATTTTGTTAATTGTTGTTCTATTGATTATATATATTTTGTTGGTAAATAGTTGTGGGCTTATAAAATTTTTTTTTTATTTATTCCAGCAGTTAATTTATTTAAAAAAAAAAACCAACAAGATTACAAATAATGCATTTAATAATGCACTGTTTAAACCATTACAATAATACAATTTAGATTTTTGTGCCTTTGGCTTGGATTTGGATTCTTTCGATTACGGTTTTCTTAGCTTAATGTCTTTCTTCTTGCATTTCCGCGCTGTAGGAGTTGCTGTTGTTGCTGCATATACAGGCACATATTTGGCGCTCGCTTGTCTTCTGTTTTGATTGGATTTGTTGCAGGTATTAATACCGTACATGAATTAATGTTCCATTTATCAATTTCGTTAGCTTTCAAATAATTTGGCCAATTTTGATCTAAATCAAGGGACTATATCGGATAGCCCGTTTTATGTGTTTGCCAAAAGAATTGTAAGATAACTGGCAAATTGCAAATGTGTGTGATTAAGAGAGGTTTTAGAACGTGGGGCATAAATGGAGGGTACTTGAACGGCAATATCCTCTTGAGTTCACAAGACACCAAATTCATTCACAGATCGATATTTGCCCATTTTGCTTCTTTATGACTAAGAAATTAACTCTAAAAAACCCAAAACTGGCGAAAGGCCGTTACAATGTAACAGGTACAACGAAAGATATCGAAAGCATTGCAGCCGAGAACTGTTGTGTCGAATCTACCTACTTAATATGTAAACGAGAAAGATAAGCTAACTTCGTCTGTGCCGAAGTATTTATACCCTTGCAAATGCTTGCTAAAATATTTTCAAATAAATACTCTTTTTCCCATTTTCCGACCGATCGTTCGTATGGGTATGGTTTCGTTTATTAAAACGTACACAAAATAGTCATTTTTAAGACTCTTGTGTTGGTTTTATTTTATCGTTTTCAGGTTTCTTAATATTTTTTACAGTATATAAAGCTTTGATTAATTTGATTGATCATTGAATAACTAAAATTATATATTAAAATGAATAAAGTGACAAGTAAAATACGTGCGGACAAGTTGAGAACATGCTTGAGGAGCTACAGGGACGGCTCAGAGCATTTCTGCCAAATAAGTACTTGTATTTGCAGCAACAACAGCAACTCCAACAGCGCGGAAATGCAAGAAGAAAGACATTAAGCTAAGAAAACCGTAATCGAAAGAATCCAAATCCAAGCCAAAGGCACAAAAATCTAAATTGTATTATTGTATTGGTTTAAACAGTGCATTATTAAATGCATTATTTGTAATCTTGTTTTTTTTTTTTTAAATAAATTAATATGGAATAAATAAAAAAAAAATTTTATAAGCCCACAACTATTTACTAACAAAATATATATAATTAATAGAACAACAATTAACAAAATAAATATAACAAGAAAGCATAAATAATTTGCTTTACTAAAAGTCAATGGAAGCAATCTCGGTAGCAGGTGCATGCCATTCTGCCTGCCTGTCTGCTGGTGTATTGCCATTTGAGTTTGCGTCTTGTGCGAAGTTTGGCAACACTGCCCATTTTACCGACAACGATGTGTGAATTGGCGTGAGACACACACAGAAGCGAAATGACAGCGCTCGACGCACGTAGTGCGTCTCGTTCTGGGGTTGAACGGGCACTAAATAGCCTCTGCTCTCTGGTGCTCTCTGCTAGCTGCCGCTCACTCGGGGTTGCGTTCGGGTGTCTACGATCGGGCGCTGGGGTCGCGATCTCAACGTAAGAAGTGAAACCAAAAAAAAACGCGGTTTGAAGGCTCTATATATAAGTGCTTAGTGGTAATACTAATACTGCCAAAACTCTTACCGAGTGCAGCAGATCTCTTAATGAGATGGCCCAGCAATTTAAAATTAATCTCGTTTGGGAGCCTGGACACTGTAAAATCGAAGGCAACGAGATGGCCGACCACCTCGCTAAAGCTGGCACTACCACCCAGCTCCTACCAGATAAGAGCAAGGTAGGGGTGCCACTGGCGACCTTTAAACTACAAACAAAAGAAACGACCTATCGAATAACCACGAATCGATGGCAAACAATTCACACATATGAAGTATCTAGGCTTACATGGCCAACTCTGAATATCAAAAAAACCAGAGCGTTACTCCGTCAAGAGAGAGAGAACACTTCCTTACTAGTAGGGGCCCTGACTGGTCACTGCCTAATTGGAGGACACGCCGCAAGGCTCGGTATCAGGCACAATGACTGCTGTAGAAGCTGTAACTCAGCTGATGCAGAAGAGAGTGTACAACACCTCTTCTGTCACTGCTCAGCTCTCAGCAGAAGGCGACTCACGCTTCTGGGTCGTCCTTTCCTAAACGATCTATCAGACATCTCTGAAACGGATGTTAACTCCTTGCTCAAATGGTTTAACGGGGTCGACCCTCCCTCTACGACCACATCGTAGAAAGGGTTATATGGTAACACAACGGGCCTACATTCGCCTAAGTGAAGAATGGGATCTCTCCCATTTCAACCATTACAAACTAACCTAACCTAACCTATCCTTGCAATCCGAATTTTAAGTCAATCGGGTGAAATATAGTTAATTAGCATGCAGACTTTTCCGGGAATTTTCCGACCTCGCGGTCTTATTTTCCAACATCGGAAAATCACATTTCAACTTTTTTCTCTAACTATCCTTACAGACCGATTTTCAAGTCAATCGGGTGAAAAATAGATTTTTGCATGTCGAATTTTCCGGCAATTTTCCTTGTGAAAACAGGTGTCCAAATATTTCGCATACTTTGCTTACAACCCGAGTTTCAAGTCAATCGGATGAAAAATAAAATTTTCCCCATACAAACTTTTCCGACGCTTTTCTGGTTTTTCCGGTTGGAATTTTCCAAAACCCCGTTTTAGTACGCACTTTCACCACATAAGGAAACTTCTGTCCAAAATTCAGCTTTCTATCTCTTACCATTTAGGCTGTGCGATGATTGCCAACCAGTGAATCAGTGGATCAGTCAGAACATACTCTTATATATGTAGAGAGATTGAGGAAAGTTAACTTCAGCTCGGCCGAAGTTTATATATCCTTGCAGCTCGCTTTTTAACTAATTTGAAGGACATATCCACTGAGAGCAAACAAGTTTTTCTAAATAAGACTACTTTTCTGACTCTACTATTTTTTTATGACAGCTATACTATATAGATGTCCGACTTCGACCAAACTTTGTGGAATCATGGGAAAGCATAGCAAAGTTTGTCACTAAAACTAGTTTCTCGACCGATCATTCATATGGCAGCTATAACCTATAGTCAGCCGATTTTGACAAAACTTTGAAGAATTGTGTGAAAGCTTATAAAATAAATATATGCCAATTTTAAAAAGGCTTACATTGAAAACAAAGACATTTTTTTTATTTCTTTTCTTTCTATTTTTCTAACCATACTTTTCTATGGCAGCTATACTATATAGATGTCCGATTTCGACCAAATTTGGTAGAATCATGGAGAAGCATTGAAAACTAGTAAATACGAAGTTTGGAGAAGTTTGCATTAAAAAAAAAAGGTTTTCTCACTAGAACTTGTTTTACGACTGATCGTTCCTACGGCAGCTATATGTTATAGTCATCCGATCCTGCCGATTCCGACAAATGTGCAGCGTATTTGGACCAGAAGACTTCGTGCAAAGTTTGGTGGCGGTAGCTTTAACACTGACGGAGGAGATAGCACAGAAACAGACGGACAGACGGACGGACAGACGGACAGACAGACAGACTCAGCTCGTCATGCTGATCAAGAATACTTTATGTGGTCGGAAATGCTTCCTTCTTTGCGTTACAAACATCTGGCCAATTTCAATACACCCTCTGCAAGGGTATAATAAAACAGGTTGCCTTTATGTGTGAAGTTTCACAGATATGCTCGGTTACTAGATCAGATTTCTCCAGTTAAGCGTGTTAAAATCTCCTGTTCAAACTAGTTATCATACTATATCTTGGCACTTTACATTAAAAATCCTCCAAACTTAGTTAAAAACAGGGATGCAAACCACTCGAATATAAAGAACCGCTGGTTCGGTTCATTACATGGTTTTTTGAGCTGACTGAACCGCGGTTCCGGTTCGGTTCAGTGGTTCACAAAGGTTCATTATGATTTCTAGTATCATGTGACTTTTGCACACTTTCAAATTGAATTCCTATAATCCATTTGAATATCTTTAAAATCCTTAAAAGATTGTCCCAAATATATTATGTCCGGATTCAAAGGATTCGTCTATATGTTCCTTGAGGAACGATCTTCGAAAAGAGAGAGTTTCGGCTAGAAAAGATTAGAATTTAAACGTGTAAAAACTCACTTGGTTAGGATTGAATTAAGGTGAAGAAATATTACAGAATATTCCAAATATTGACCACTAGATGAAAGAATGTAGATTGATGGTATGTATATTAAGAGATCGGAGGGCAATTACAAAAGACTTGCAAGATTACTTGTTCTTAAATTTTCGTCAAGTCATCCTTAAAAGATCCGGCATCGGTAAGAATTTAGAAAGTCAAACGAAATGTAGAAAAATGATCTTAGGGAAACGATTCAGACTCCCAAATAAATAAGTATCATTGGCTAAAGGAAAGCGAGTCCCGTCTTAAAACTCGTCAGAGAACTGAACCGAACCGAACCGTTTTTATTTGTGGTTTTCGGTTTGGTTCAGCAATTCTTAAAGGATGCCGGTTCGGTTTGCGGTTCGGTTCACCAGCTGGAATAAGCGGTTCGGTTCGGTTCAAAACCGGTTCGGTTCAGAGCCGGTTTGCATCCCTGGTTAAAAATGCAACCGTTTGTACTAAAATCTCCAGAGATTTTTAATATTTCCCTGGATGTAACGTTGAAGTTGAAAAAATGACCTAAATTGGTGAACCGAACCTCCTTTTTCGAAAAAGGTTCGGGTTCAGGTTCGAGGAGTCAGAAATTTAAGGCTCCTGGTTCATGTTCCGGTTTGCGAACCCCAAGAAATCCGAATCGAACCGGTTCTCAGGGGTTCGGTTCCGGACCTCTTTGCAGCTTTGATTGTTATTAAAATTAAGAATGTCCATTTTTTTTTTAAATGGATAGAGAAACATCGCATTCACGATGAGTGAAACAGCATGAGATAGAAACATCCCCAGCCGAGGGGGGAAAATTTAGAGAAAATTTGGCACGGCAAGATCTTATGCACCGTCTTTGACGGTACACGGTAAACGGTAGATGTGGGCTAGTGTGAATTGGCTATCAAATGTTTTAGTCGAATGACTTCACTCAGTGAAGTGGTTTTATACGAAAATGTCATTAAACTACATAAGTTCTTAATATGAGGATGGTATATTCTTTAAGTATTTATTTTGAGTCTTAAAAATAGAGTAACAATTACTTAAGGTTTTTCAACTTCTACTCATCCTCGCCAAAGCGCATGAAAGTCATCCGAGGGAGTCAACGATGCGCTCAAAGCATCCCTGAAAGATTGGTAATGACCGTCAAGAATGTTTTAATAGTTTCCTTTCAAATAAGACAGCCCCAATGCATGGGCGCATTTTTCCTGCAGCGACTTTGTCAGTTTTTAATTTGTTGCATATTTTACAACGCTTACCCATTAAAAACATATGTAAGACTTTCCGGATTTGTTTTAAGCTTCGATTTGTGCGAATTAAATTTCAAACTCTAAGCGTTAATGCTTAAATCGTTTCTTGGACTTTACAACATTTACTAATACCGATTGAAAGTTTTCGAGAACGGAAACAGTCCTAAATAATATGAAAAACTGGGAGGAGTACAATATAAGACTTCGCTTCTTCAAAAACGAAGTGAGGAAGGCAAAGCAACATTCGTGGAGAACCTTCTGCTCCAGCTACACTCAGGAAGCTGCTTTCAAAGCAAAAACAGATAAAGGTCTGTGGACAGGAAGCAGAAAGAAAGCTAGATGTGCTCTCCTCGATGCGCACTTCCCGGGCTACACAATAGTCACCGAGGCAGACATGCTCCTGGACCTCAACACTCAACAAACTAACATCCCATCCAACTTAGTCACTGGAGGCCTGGAGGGCAGCACGTGTTGTGTTCCTACCCAAAGCGGGGAAATGTAGTCATGTGCAGCCAAAAGACTACAGGCCTATTAGCCTTACTTTATTCCTACTTATAATAATGGAAAAACTACTGGACCTCCACATAAGAGAAGGCATCAACCTGACCTTGGAGAACAACCAACACGTATACACAAAAGGGAAATCGGTGGAAACAGCGCTACACTCCCTAGTAGCCTCCATCGAGAAAGCACTGTACCAACAAGAGTATGCCTTGAAAGCATGCCTTGATTATCTGGTGCATTCTACAACGTCTCCACGGAGGCGCAGCCTAAGAGCTGTATCAATACACAAGGCTTTGGACTCGTGGATATACAACCTGCTGAGCTGCAGAAGAGTACAAGTCGAGTGGGGTACCACAGACATGACGAAGGAGGCACACCGCGGCACGCCTCAAGGCGGAGTACTGTCACTCCTTCTGAGGAACCTCGTAATTATCGAACTACTAGAGGAATTTTGCAGGAAAGCACCCAAGATAACCGCATACGCCGACGACATAAGCATAATTATCGTAGGAAAACGCCCATCGAATCTCAGCTCAATAATGGACTCTACACTTAAAGAGATACTAAAATGAGCCACGTAAGCCGGACTTTGTATCAACGCGGAGAAGACGGACCTTATTCTCTTTACCAAGAGATATAAGGTACCGCAATGGACTCCACCAAAGATAAATTAAATATTACTTACGCCAAAGTATACCGTTAAATCATGTCATGGAAGCCGAATGTAGAAGAAAAAGTAAAGTAGGCGTCCAATGCAATCTATGCATCCCAGAAGATGCTGAGTAGCACTTGGGGCCTATCACGCAGTCTGATGCATTAGCTCTCATTTCAGTAATACGACCGATACTGCTACATGGTATACTGGTAAGATGGCAAGCCAAGGAGAATTCCACAGACCAAAAGCGAATGGAGAGGACCCAGCGAGGGGTACTGGTCTGTATTAAGGGGACGCTAAGGTCCACTCCAACCAAAGCATTAGAACACGTCTTAGGTGTGGACCTCCTGAATATACAAGCACGCCTTCTGGCACAAAAGACTGCAAAGCAATGGACACAGCATGATTGGTAGAATGATCATTAGCAGCACGGACTACATTATCCTTAAAATCAACTAAATATGCACATCAGCACTATTGGGACCAGAAAACAGGCGTACAGGACTGTCCCAGACTGCAAATCTATTGGCCCAGCCACCGGGGCATCGATGGAAACGAGATGGCAGATAGTCTTGTAAAAGCCGGAGTCGAATTAGGCCAGAAAGAATCACTAAACATACCTAACTCCATACAGACGATAAATAGCAAGATGGAAGAGAAAGCAGAGAAAGAAGCAGAGATAAACTGGGAAAACACAACTGGATCACTATCTATAGTTAGAAAGTACAGACTGTAGATTGTTCATTGGCATACTAACGGTACACTGTCTATCAGCCGCTCATGCGATAAAACTAGGCAAAACGACAGAGGACACCTGTAGGAAATGCATGGAACCTGTAGTCGCAGAGACTCTTGAACACCTCATTTGCAGCCGCCCAGCAATTGCCACGATAAGATTAAAACTTGTGCTCACCCCACGGTTCGCTTCTTTGGAAGAAGCGGCCAAGAGGCCCCCAAAATAATTATTGGCATTCGCCAAAACGTCAAAAATCCTCCTGGATTTCTAAGACAAACGTACCCAAAAAATCACCCGGCCTCATTAAGGACCTTTAGGTCTATGTGTACCCCATCTTGGGTCAGCCGGAACTACCTAACCTAACCTAAAATGGAAAATACAAGAAAATTATGATTAATGATCCACATTTCTGGTCGATTTCTCCTTAATGTCGATGGTATAGTTTACGATGTATATTTGGATCAGTATCAATAACAGAAAATTGTTGCATGCTCAAAATATCTCAAAGCTGACATCTTTATTTTAAGAACAGGTACAATACCATTCTGTTTTATCAGAACTGCAGCACTAACAAAATAGCTAGAAAATGCCATATATTTTGTTCAAAGAATATCTAGAATTGCAGGTTCAGGAAAAAAATGAATAGTAACCGGAATTCGGCCTAAACAAACAGCTCGATCAGGTGAAAAATAGCTAAATTGGCAACACTGGCTCGCCATGAAAAAGCTTCTCAAAATTTGCCGTTCGAATGCGGCATTAAGCTGTAGGTCAGTTTCTATTGTGCGAGAATAAAAAGCACACAAGCCAAGAGATTAAGAAAGGCGTTTCTTGGTCCTTATTGGCTCTTAAGTCAATCGGGCGTTTTCTACAAACCTCCAGCAACCCAAACGCAATTGTCGGTGTTCCTGAAACCTCTTTTGTCGGTTTTCAAATGTTCAATTTTTAGCCAACAAACAGTTTTGAGTCAAAAAAATAATAAGGATCCTAACTTGAATGCCTAACTAATCGAATTGCATTAATATTATTCAAGATTTTATAAGTTATAAGTAATAAAAAATTTGTTTAAAACTATATTCAACCAGAACAACAAAAAAGCAGCAAAAAGCAACTTTAGGCAAACCTGCCAACTTATTCCATATTTGGTTTGCCAAATGTTACGGATCATTTATTTTCTTTTCAAAGTTTATACTTTTTACGCTAAAATAAAGTATAAATAAAACAGGATTATGTGGATAAATAAGCAGTTTGATAAAATACGATTGAAGATGGTAATTCAATGAAGTATTAAAAAAACCTATCGATAAGTTTTAAGTTGTGGGAATGTCAAACTGAAAAGAATAAGAAAGTTATCAGCTACGGAAAATGTAAGTACGCATTTTAAATTTGTTTTGATCTTTAAATATTAAAAATTGTTCATATCGGAATTCGAAAGAGGATTAGAAGCATTCTTACGACGAATTATTTCTATCGTCAAACTCCTTCTACTTAAAACTTCCACAGCATTCAACGCATCCACTGGCATTGTCACTTATATATGTAAATTTAACTTATATATACTAGCAGTTTTAACTTCTACCCACATGTACACAAACAGGTCTGTCCATATAATTAAATTATTTCGCGGCGGAAATTTTTTAAATTTTCCTGCGAAGTAACTAAGTTAATTTAAGCATTTCAAATAATACACCTTAAGCATTTTGTTAAAAACTAAAAAAAAATTGTAAGCGAACATATATCCTACTTATTTATGAAACCTACAACCCTATCGTGGCAGTAACTACGCAATGGCTAGTCAGGCAGCCAGTCAGCTGTTTTTTGCCACTCGCTTCATGCAACTCCGAACCTTACTCCGAAATATTAAATTACTGACATATTAGGAACACCGACATTTAGCTTGGTTGTTTTCAAAATCAACCAAAAAATCTCTAAAGATTTCTGGAACACATCAGAATAATTATATATATCCGCTTTCTCTCTACTCTGTCTTGAGCGTGCTGCCACCAGTTGGTCACACCAAGCTTCAAGATATCTCCCAGCGACGCAAATCGACATTACATAATGGATTACTCCTTGATTACTTTGCCTTCAGTATAACGGAAATAATCCCATACATTCTGGTTTACTTTGCCATAAGCATGGAAGTTCTTTCGGATGCGAAATTCGTCGCTAACTTTTAGAGGTCCAAAAAACCTCCGAAGAACTTTTCTCTCAAACACGCCAATTGCCAACGCATCCGCTGCTGTTAATGTCCATGTTTCTGCGCCATATTGCAGGACTGGTATGATAAGCGACTTGTACAGTGCATTGCAACAGATTGTCCAAGACGCGTAGACTCACTGCGCGTTGATAATAGGTACTTCGTCTTATCCTCATTTACCGCTAGGGCCAAGTTCGGCCTTGCTGTTAATATCAATATCATCGGCAATTGCAAGTAGCATTAAATCTTTGAAAAAGATGGTGCCTGATCTGTTGGCATTTGGGCACTGGCGTAGTATATACTCCATCAGTAGATTAAAGAAGTCACACAATAGAGAGTCACCCTGCCTAAATCCTCTTTTGGTATCAAATGGCTCGGAGAGGCTTTTTTTCTTTTTTGACGGAGCTTTGTGTGCTTCTCAACGTCATCATGCAAAGACGAATGTATTTTGCTGGTAAACCAAAAATAGACAGGGCTTCAAAAAAATTTGGCCGTATCGGAGTGTCAAAGGCGGCTTTATAGTCAACAAAAAGGTGGTGGGTGTCGATCTCTGTCTCATGTGTTTTCTCCAGGATTTGTCGAAATGTGAATATCTGGTCTATGGTGGATTTGCCAGGTTCTTGGCTTTAGACGTTCACATAAGATGCATGACACAACCTAATATGCAATGGGTAGAAGGCTGATCCAGCGGAAATTGGCGCAAACTGCAGGGTCTCTTTTTTTAAAAATTGGGCAAGATCCCAATCTTCGGGCATGCTCTCTTCGGACCATGTTCTGCATAGGATTGGTGCTTGCCACCTTACCAGTTCCTCATCAGCGCCAGCTAATTTGATACTTTTAAGCCTTTATATGGCTAACCTGACTTCATTCAGTGGGTCTATCTCTATATCATCACTTCGACTTCCTGACGCATGCGCCTTTCCTGCTCATTCTTCTTCCTTCCAGGCGCTTCTCTTCTCTCTTTTTCTCCCGGTATCGCTCATTAACAGCCCGCGTTGCTGACGACTGCAAAGTTCTCTTGCAAGCAGCGTCTTTTTCTGCAGTATCGCGACGGCACTCATCATCGTACCATGACTGTTTGCGGGAGTGCTCGGAGAATCCAAGAATCTCCGTGGCAGCCGTACTCATTGAGTGGGCAATATGCTTCCACTGTTCGCATACACCAGAAGGGCAAGGTGGGATTTCCCTGAGCAGCTGGGTGAGATTTGCTGTGTAGGCTTCGGATGTCTGTTGTAATTGCAGCTTCTCGACACTTAGCTTTCGACGTGCGCTAGAGCTTGCGGCATGTGCCTCACTTGGCTGCAACAAGTGATCCGAGTCTATTTTCGCTCCTCAAATCACACGTACTTCTACAACACTCAATTATCTTTCGTCAATTACAACGTGATCGATCTGGTTTCTCGTTGATTGATGAGGGGACTTCCAGGTCGCCTAATGGATGTCGTGATGTTCAAATCTGGTACTTCTTACAACCATCTTTCGGCCCGAAGCAATATCTATTAGCCACTTTTCGTTACTAGCGATCTCTCCCGATTTTTTTCTTAAAATCGCCTAGCACGATCTCAAGTCGTGATCGGAGCAGCGCTCATATAAATCTTCCAGGCGCTCATAGAATTCGTCTTTTGTCGTGGCGTCTTTGTCTTCTGTTGGTGCGTGAGCACAGATAAGACTAATATTAAAGTATTTTGCCTTAATCTGAGTGCGGCTAGTTGCTTGTCGACAGGTGTGAAGCTGGTGACAGAGCGACGTAGTCCAAACTCGTGCTTTGTAGCATGTCCACTATAGTAGATCTCCCATTGAGCGTTGGTTGACGATATTCTCAACTTGCTCCATTCTCCAATCCATTACATTTCCTGAAGTGCGGTAATGTCCGAAGAATATCTCTCGAGCACATCCGATAATTGAATATCAGCACCTTCCCTGTTGAGGGCGCGGACATTCCAAGTGCATTTCCTCAAATCGTGGTCCTTAAAACGTTTGAGTAGGTCGTTGTCGTGGGGGGTTTCTATCCGAGGTGTTGGTGTCGCAGTTTTCATTGGTGGAGTGTTTTGTAAGGTGGTGGGTTCCAAACCTAACGCCCCAACCCTATTAGCGCTAAGGAGGGCTCGTTGCTCACTTTAGCCAGCAGCTTTGCGGATACGTTGCTCTGTTACCAGGGGTTACCTACAATGAGGTGTGAGACGACTTGGGAATAGTAAGCATGGATCACTGTGGGTCCCCTATGTTGACCCGGTCAGAAGCTATCCCTTACTACATACGCTCCTATGAACAACAGGAGTTTTCCTTTGCCCTCATATATAATATTTGAAATTTTTATATAAGCATTTTTAAGTTATGTATATGTGGTTTCGGGATTTACTTTGATTTTCGTCAAAATTGTGGTATAGCCATCACAAGGTCGAGGATTGATAATAATTTAATAACACAAGGAGCACGAAAAATTCCAAAAGGGTCGTTCACATGTACAAAATGGAAAACATTCATGGAGGTCAAAATAAACTGGATTTTTAGCCCTGTGTAATTAATAAAACTATTTAAACAATTTATGTCAAAACATGTGCGGATTGACATGATAAATCATTTGCAAAGGTCAGAATTTCAAAAACTAATTGTGAACCACTGAGCCGAACAGGAACAACAACAATGTAAGCTCCAACAAAGGTAAGGGAAAAATGAGAATTTGTATTTTAACCAAAAAGCATTTTGGACACACTTCTACTTCCTTAGTTCCGTGATGGAGACATCACCACGGTCAGCCTGGAACTAGGGAGTTCGACCATCAGGCTAGCCTCTTTTTACATGGCTCATGACACCATGAGCCCATCTAGATGCCAACTCACACCACACAATATGGGGTAGCTCTGATATCAACGTGCGCGGCGAGTCACTGTACAACTACATATTTCAGACAAATCTGCATATCTCAAATAAAGGAAATGACCCTACCTTTATTATTAAAAATCGAAAGGAGGTTTTAGATATAACTCTCATCTCCGAAGACCTCTGTGATCAATTGGTTTCATGGAAGGTGCTGCCAGAGCACTCCTTCTCTTACCGTAGATACATAGAGGTCTTACTAACAAACAAGTGCCCTTCACCCAAAAAGATACAGAACCCAAAAAAGACAAAATGGGAAGTTCACAACAAACTTCTCTCCAAAAAGATTTAGCTGTCCCCACCAAATATACCCAGCACGGGAGATCAGATAGATGACCTTGTCGATACGCTCGCCAAAGCATATGCGGTCTCTTTTATTAGGGCATGCCCCCTAGAAAGACAAAATCCACCTTTAAACCACCTTGGTGGTCTGCAGAGCTTGAAAAGCTCCGAAAGGAGTGCAGACATGCTTTCAACATAGCCAAATATAACGATCAAACTACCACTTAGAAGTTATACAAAAAAAGGCTAAACATTTATAAAAAAGCTATCAGGATGGCTAACGCTCCTTCTGGGCTATTGTAGCAATATAGAATCAGAAAGATCCTGGCAAGCTTACCAACCTTGCCAAGCGAAGAATCTCTAGATCTTCTGCTAAGCACTCACTTTCCCAACATCTCATTGTAGGCCAACCGACCTTTCTATAAATCATGCCAACACCATTGTCACAGAGGCCAGAATTAATTGGGCAATCGAATCTTTCAAACCATTTAAGTCTCCTGGCCGAGATATTATATTTCCAGCTCAACTACAACACAGAATTAGGAACACAAGGACACACACAATCTTCGTAAGCTGTCTCAAGATAAACAAAGACTGGCAAAGCATCACATGTGAAACCAAACGATTACAGGCCAATTAGCCTATCCTCATTTATACTTAAATCTCTTGAAAGACTTTAAGACGTACACCTGAGGCAAACCATAAGTCCCTCTCATCTTGCACGCACACAGCATGCTTATGGCAAGGGTAGGTCCACCAAAGCCGCCCTGCACTCTCTGGTCTCAAGGATTGAAAGATCTCTTGAAGTAAAAGATTATTCACTAGTAGCATTTCTCGACATTGAGGGTGTCTTTAATAACGTCCAACCTAAAGCCATAACCTAAGCCTTGACATATGTGGGAGTTGATGTTCCGCTGGTAAGATTCATCGACCAATTGCTAACTAGAAGGACTGTGTACTCCGAGCTTGGCAGTGCGTCTGCTCGCAGATATGTTAACAGAGGCGTTACGCAAGGAGGTTAACTAACTGGTGCGGCTTATGAAGTCGGAGGGACACGTAGAGGTGGCCTACGCAAACGATGTTGTCCTTTTCAAATGCGGAATATTTCCACAGACGCTGTGTGACCTCATGCAGAACGCACTGACTACATCTTGCGGATTGGGCGTAAACCCAGCGCAGACGGAACTAGTGCTTTTTACCAGGAGGTACAGAATTCCTGATCTTGTCCCCCCAAATATCAATGGAGCTAGCCTTGAATTTGGAGACAATGACAAATGCTTGGGAGTCATTCTGGTTAGGAAACTGCTCTGGAATGACAATATAAGCGAGCCATTCTGACTGGAAATCTGTATTAGCGGCGCTCTCCGAACAACACCCACGGAAGCTCTAAATACTATTCTTCACCTCCTACCACTAGACCTTATATCAAAGCAACTGGCTACAACTGTGAGGAGTAATTCACGGCGAATTGGGGAAAGCTCTCTCTGGGAAGGGTGAAAGAGAGGGAACGATAGTGGAGAGTTGGAGAGCAGAAGGCCGTGGCTGGAGAAGCAAAGGCCCTGCTTCAACCGAGCAGAGAGCGGAATGACGCGGCGAGCTGCATTTTGTTAAAAACTAAAAAAAAATATTGTAAGCTAACATATATCCTACTTATTTATGAAACCTACAACCCTATCGTGGCAGTAACAACGCAATGGCTAGTCGGGCAACCAGTCAGCTGTTTTTTGCCACTCGCTTCATGCAACTCCGAACCTTACTCCGAAATATTAAATTACTGACATATTAGGAAAACCGACATTTAGCTTGGTTGTTTTTAAAATCAACCAAAAAATCTCTAAAGATTTCTGGAACACATCAGAATAATTATATATATCCGCTCTCTCTCTACTCTGTCTTGAGCGTGCTGCCACCAGTTGGTCACACCAAGCTTCAAGATATCTCCCAGCGACGCAAATCGACATTACATAATGGATTACTCATTGATTACTTTGCCTTCAGTATATTGGAAATAATCCCATACATTCTGGTTTACTTTGCCATAAGCATGGAAGTTCTTTCGTATGCGAAATTCGTCGCTAACTTTTAGAGGTCCGGAAAACCTCCGAAGAACTTTTCTCTCAAGCACGCCAATTGCCAACGCATCCGCTGCTGTTAATGTCCATGTTTCTGCGCCATATTGCAGGACTGGTATGATAAGCGACTTGTACAGTGCATTGCAACAGATTGTCCAAGACGCGTAGACTCACTGCGCGTTGATAATAGGTACTTCGTCTTATCCTCATTTACCGCTAGGGCCAAGTTCGGCCTTGCTGTTAATATCAATATCATCGGCAATTGCAAGTAGCATTAAATCTTTGAAAAAGATGGTGCCCGATCTGTTGGCATTTGGGCACTGGCGTAGTATATACTCCATCAGTAGATTAAAGAAGTCACACAATAGAGAGTCACCCTGCCTAAATCCTCTTTTGGTATCAAATGGCTCGGAGAGGCTTTTTTTCTTTTTTGACGGAGCTTTGTGTGCTTCTCAACGTCATCATGCAAAGACGAACGTATTTTGCTGGTAAACCAAAAATAGACAGGGCTTCAAAAAAATTTGGCCGTATCGGAGTGTCAAAGGCGGCTTTATAGTCAACAAAAAGGTGGTGGGTGTCGATCTCTGTCTCATGTGTTTTCTCCAGGATTTGTCGAAATGTGAATATCTGGTCTATGGTGGATTTGCCAGGTTCTTGGCTTTAGACGTTCACATAAGATGCATGACACAACCTAATATGCAATGGGTAGAAGGCTGATCCAGCGGAAATTGGCGCAAACTGCAGGGTCTCTTTTTTTAAAAATTGGGCAAGATCCCAATCTTCGGGCATGCTCTCTTCGGACCATGTTCTGCATAGGATTGGTGCTTGCACCTTACCAGTTCCTCATCAGCGCCAGCTAATTTGATACTTTTAAGCCTTTATATGGCTAACCTGACTTCATTCAGTGGGTCTATCTCTATATCATCACTTCGACTTCCTGACGCATGCGCCTTTCCTGCTCATTCTTCTTCCTTCCAGGCGCTTCTCTTCTCTCTTTTTCTCCCGGTATCGCTCATTAACAGCCCGCGTTGCTGACGACTGCAAAGTTCTCTTGCAAGCAGCGTCTTTTTCTGCAGTATCGCGACGGCACTCATCATCGTACCATGACTGTTTGCGGGAGTGCTCGGAGAATCCAAGAATCTCCGTGGCAGCCGTACTCATTGAGTGGGCAATATGCTTCCACTGTTCGCATACACCAGAAGGGCAAGGTGGGATTTCCCTGAGCAGCTGGGTGAGATTTGCTGTGTAGGCTTCGGATGTCTGTTGTAATTGCAGCTTCTCGACACTTAGCTTTCGACGTGCGCTAGAGCTTGCGGCATGTGCCTCACTTGGCTGCAACAAGTGATCCGAGTCTATTTTCGCTCCTCAAATCACACGTACTTCTACAACACTCAATTATCTTTCGTCAATTACAACGTGATCGATCTGGTTTCTCGTTGATTGATGAGGGGACTTCCAGGTCGCCTAATGGATGTCGTG
>JAWNNO010006722.1:0-72012 GCA_035044985.1 Lordiphosa fenestrarum
ATTACAAATTCTGCACACCCCACGATTCTCTTCTTTGGAGGAAGTGGCCAAGAGACCCCCAAAACAGTTATTGGCATTTGCCAAAACGACAAGAATCCTAATGGACTTCTAAGACAAACGTACCCAAATAATCACCCGGCCTCATTAAGGACCCTAAGGTCTATGTGTGACCCCATCTGGGGTCAGCCGGAACTACCTACCTACCTACCTATTGTTCCGTTCAACCAACACCTCATATTTACCAGTTCACAATGGTCATCTTGAAAATATTCGTGGAGATTTGCACTCAAACGACAGCGATTTCTGAGTGGTCGATGGCAAGTCAAAAATATTTCCCGACTCGTGGGGAATGCTAGAGCCTTAATCCTTGATCTTTTCATTCAACAGCCAACTTTGCGATTTATGTATAATTAATTTTATTTAACATAATTTTAAGTATGTATAATTCAAATTTTAATATGGTTTACATACAATATTTATAATTGGTTTAAACATTCCTCCGCTTTCCTTTTGTTTAGCTGATATATTTAAGGTATATTTAAACTATGACTAAAAATAAATTTTACATGATTTTTAATATTTAAATTTTCTGCAAAGAATTTAAATTTTGTTTATTTTGTTTTTATTTTTGGAATGAATGGACACAGGCGCTTGCACAAACAGGAAACTGAAAACACAAAACAATTATATAAACTTTTTTAAATAAACACTTTCAATTGGAGTGGCGGCTCTTGAGAGAGATCAGAGCTGGGAGATATTATCGAACGGTTGAAGATTGCACATGATTAGGTTGAAATTGCCTGCTGATGTGTTGAGTTTTGAGTCTTGTTTTCTCACGGCACAACTGGCCCAGCGATTCAGATATAGTTTCACACGTTGCTATCGGTGCCAACAGCTCCAGTGAAGGAGAAGGGCTGGGCGTTGTTCACAATGCCCGCCTTGTCGCTGGTTGTGGTTTGAGTAGACGGAGATGCTAGGCTGTTGCCTCCATAGCCAGTCTGTTGTGCCGCTGCTCGCATATCTGCCACCGAGGCTCTGTTTTTATGAAATAAGAAAAAATTTGGTGTTAATAAGGGCGATCATAATTTATAAAAAGTGTCAAATATAGAAAATATTACACGACTTAAGGGTGCAAAACTATAACTTGAGTGCTTTAATCAAAGAAAATTAAGAATTGGACTACATTATTTCCTATCTAGGACTACATCTAAAGTATCAGATCTAAAATTCTGAAAAAAAATACCAGTATAGCCCGATTGATGTTTTTACATATATTTGTCAAAATGCAGCGACATAAAACAATGCATTGATGTCCTCCATGGAATCCCAAGAATATAGCAACAAATTTAATTAAAAAAGAAGAAACCAAAACGAAAACTAGAATCTAACTCTAGCCTCTATGTCACAGAATCCACCAAGCAAAATTGGTTTACAAACAATAATAAATAAACAAAATATGTCTACTTTAGGAAAGTGCTTGGAACTGAAACTTTTGTGAAGTTAGTCCATATTTAAACGATGAATCTAACTTCATGAAGTTTTCTAGCGAAATTCTACCAGAGCTATTCTCTTGCCTTCTGAGAAAACTTTATTAAGTTTACTTCATCGTGAGAATCCAGACTTGTTTACTTGAGAACCAATATTATTGATATTTTACAAATTCAAAGTTTACTAAACATAAGATGTCTCGAACAAAAAATATCAGCATGTCAGACGTCAGATTCCCTTTTATCAAGTTTTCTCAAACATTACACAGTCTACCACGCACTTGAATGGTTTAAATCTATCGATTCTTCATATATGTTACAATCAGGGATCGAAAATACTTATTATTTAGAAAAGATGTGATTAGATAATTATGTATTCAGGTATTATTTAAAAAAAATTAATGCTTTTAAGGATTAAATGTATATTAGGAATGATATTTTGCAATGAAATTTCACATACTATTTATAAGACGATTTTTATTTTTATAAACAAAAATTGAGGTAATTTGTACACTCTGGCAGCACGTTTTTTATACCCTGTTCCCATTGAAAATGGGAAAAGGGGGATCATGAAGATGTGCGAATGTATGTAACAGGGAGAAGGAAAATTTTCCGACCACATAAAGTATATATATTCTTGATCAGCATGAACAGCCGAGTCGATATAGCCATGTCCGTCTGTCTGTCTGTCTGTCTGTCTGTCTGTCCGTCTGTCTGTCTGTATGAACGCGTCGATCTCAGAGACTATAAGAGATAGAGCCACAAATTTTTGCACGAAGGTAGATTTATGTTGTACGCAGATCAAGTTTGTTTCAAATTTGGAAAATTCCCACCCGTTTTATCCCCAAAAAACCAAGACCTCCTCTAGAAATTCTAGACCTAAACAACCGTCAGATCCACAATTTTCAAGTTAGAGCCTCGTGGTTTAGTATGCATCAAGCTAGGCCCAATATCTATCTATTCTGAAAAGTACAATCAGATCGGACAAAAAACACCGGAGTTATAAGCGAAACAGTTGAGCTGATAAGAGCACCCCCCCCCAGTTGTTGGCCAGGACTACCAAAAGTGTTGCCCACATTTAGGATGACATTTTGTCACAAAGAAATAAATGAAAACAAATGAACAGGGTATTTTGTGGTCGGGAAACTCGACTACAGCGCCCCTACTTGTTTAACTAAGACTAGGTTTCGAACCTTACTTTTCTATGGGAGCTGCACTATATAGATGTCCGATTTTGACCAAACTTAGTGGAATCATGCAATAGCCTAGCAAACGAACATGTAAGAAATTTGGAGTCGATTCCATCTAAAACAAAAAAGTTTTTCTCAATAGAACTTCTTTATCGACCGATCATTCGTACTGCAGCTATATGATATAGTCATCCGATTTTGACAAAACTTTGTAGAATTGTGTAAGAGCATTTGAAAACAATAAATACCAATTTTAAGGACATTTTTATTGGGAAATAAACTAGTTTTCTCACTAAGACTACTCTTCAGACTCTACTTTTCTATTTCGATCAAACTTAGTAAAATCATGGGAAAGCATAGTAAACTAAGAAATACAAAGTTTGGAGGCGTTTCCATTGAAAACATAAAAGTTTTTGTCACTAAAACTAGATTTTCGTCCGATAGTTCCTATGACAGCTTATGCTTTAGTCATCCGATCCTTCCGGTTCCGACAAATGTGGATCTAATTTCTATTAGAAGGCTTCGTGCATAGTTTGGCGAAGATAGCTTGCAAAACTGACGGAGGAGATAGCAAAGAAACAGACAGATGGACAGAAAGTCATGGCTAAATCAGCTCAGCTCGTCGTGCTGAGTATAGAAATTGTTTCTTATAAAATCTGCGCAAGGGCAATAGTTGGGGGCAAGTTTAATTTCAAATTGCCTTGTCCAATCTGTTAAATTGAAAAATCAAGTATACCATTTTCTTTGAGCAAACGGGCTACTATATTCGCATCAACATACAATAGGCATTGTATTATTTCTGGAAATAAACTGGTTGGAAATGACTGCTGCTGGGGACAACTGGTATTAAACTGGTTGCAAACGGCTGCTGCCGAGGACAATTGTCCCAAATTATAATCAGTATCAGAATCAAAATCACTTGCAGGAATTTGAGCCATTTGAAAATTGATCGTAAGTCATAAACTTGACGAATGGACATAAAATTATTTTTCACAACAACAAGTGAAACAAGTGGAATATTGTTGTTCATTTGAAATGTGGTAGCAATGCCGCCAGAAACCGCAACGAAAAGTCGGAAATTCGCTGTAAAATATCGATTTTGGCACACACAACATTTTCGCATAAACGGGTCAATATGATTTATAAAATTTAAAAAAATTTAAGGACGGACCTAATGGTATTGAGCAGGGATTTTGGAAAAAATATTGATATATCGCAATATCAATACGTTGTTAAAAAAAAAAACGATTTATCAATTTCGTTGACTTAAAAAAAACCTTTAAATTGCCCACCCTAAGTAATTAAAAAATGGTAAGAAAAAGTTTTTAAAAAAAATGTCAATACTATCAGGGGCGTCCTGGAAACACCTACCGATTTTCGTATAAACAATTGGAATGTACTTTTCCTTGAGCAGTCGGTTTTAAATCGCTGAACTTTCGTCATCTAACTGTGCCTGTTTACTTATAAATACAAGCAGCTGTCGAAATGCTAACGATTATACAAGACTTTGGAGTTTTTTTTAGACACACCAATATTATGCTATTTTACACAAAAATTAAGCAAAATACCGTCAATCCCTATTCAAGTGCATGGTAGTGTATAGACAAAAATATAAATTTCGACTAACACTGTGATTGCATTTACAATTAAGCAGATTATTGAAGAGGATTTCTTATTTTCCAAATGTTACCAAAGATATGAAATTTTTATATTTTTAATTGCAAATTGTAAGTTTCACTTTGCTGAGAAATAGTATTGAAAAATTTGTTTTTTCCATTATCTGCTTATTCGTGTTTGCAATTATGTATGGATTATTAAAAATTCTTAGCAGAAGAAGAAAATGTAAACCAAAAGTTCTCTACGAAAGTGATGTAAATATAATACAATTGTACACAAATGATTAGCTTATTTGATAGAAAATGTATTTGCCTTTTGTGATTGCAGGTAGCTGTTTTAATTGGCTGTCGTAATTGGCGTTTTTGGTCATGTACAAAATTCCCAGAATTGATTTTAAATTAACCGGCGCTTTTGTGTTTCATTATAAACAAAATATTTTGAATGAATAAAGTTTTTAGTGCAGTCGTTCATTTGATTTAACTAATTTGAACTAAGTTAACGAGAGGAGAGTATCGAGATGCGAGTATTGATTTTACATGCGCTATCAAATTTCCTATATTCAGTTGAAGGGAAATCATATGGAAACCCAAATAGAATTGAAATCCTTTGGTTTGACGTGTATGTTAAGTTTAGTTTACAACAATGAACTTTTAATCTCAACTTGATTATGTTTGATATTTTGTTTGGTTTGCTTAAATTTGCAACTATCTTGTGAGCCAAATTAAAACTCCCAATAACATTTAGTTAGTTTGCTTTTTGGTTTAACATTTAAATTTAAATGGTTTACATTGAAGCAAAGCATAATTAAAAGTTAAAAATACATGTTAATCTTTATCTGAGTTGTACATATTGCTCTAGTTTTATTCAAGTGTCCTCTGGTGTGTTTGTGTGTGAGTGAGGGTGGAAGCTTTTCTATAGGTTTCGAGTACCATTTCATCACTAAAAATATATGTAATGGAATTTGAAAGTTTAATTTCTGAATTGGTGGGGTGTTTTGTTGACTATTTCTTCTTGCTGCTCTGTTTTCTTTCTGAATGGAACGAACACTAAAAACTAAGCACCATAAAATATTTCATTTCTCAGTTTTGGAAATTTATGAATCGTCCTTTTTGTTATTTTGCATGTTTAAAGTGTTGGTGATTGGTGTGTTTGGGGTGTGTGTTGGTTTTGTCTGTGCTTTTGGCAGTTTTTTATCTGGTTTGAGGAATTTATGTTGGACGCCAAACATCAGGATCTTCCATGAGTGTGATATGCTGATCGCCGCCCATTGGCATTTGGCCGCCCGCGGGTCCGCCAGACATTTGTGTGGGCGATGTGGCTGCCGCTGCCATATCCTCGCGTGAAGCTCTGATTAAGTGCGTGTTTTTAACATATAGATTTTTGTTTGTATATATCGTCAGGGTTAAGCAAAAGAATCACAGAGAAAACATTAAGACAATTAGCAATTTTTGTTCGCTCTACAAATCTCAACTAAAAATCTCTAGTTCCTGATCACCAAATCAAAAAAAAAACAACGTCTTCCCTTCAGCTTTACTTACTTCTTGCCTAACGCCATCATGCCATACACCACTCCAGTAGCAAAGATTAGGCCACTGCCAAATAAGCTGGCCAAACCGAAGCACATAAATATGGGCGGAATGGCCATTCTGAAAGCAATCATAGAAATCTTGGATTAGAAATTCAAGGGTGAATTACACTTCATTTACTCACGCGCAATAAAGACCCGCTCGAAAGTACATCGGCTTGGCATCTACTTTGTCCGCTATGGTATTTACCTTCTCAATGCAGATAAAACAACAAGGCGCCTCCAGCGCCATTACCACAAATCCGGCTATCATCTGTATAATGCCAGCCACCAGACAACTGACACTGAGACCAATAATGGAGAGCACATTCCATAGACCAAACAAGATGGCAACTGTGGAGAGGACAAAACAAAAGGAAAGTATATATAGTAAGTCATTCAATGATGTTTGCAATAAAAAAGATCTCAACAATCAACTTATAAGCGTAGAACAGCAAAGGCTCTCTGGAGTGGACACCCACCCATGGAACTTCGAGTCCTGCTAGGAAATATGTCCTCTAAAAAAGCATCAAAACCAAGTTCCAACCGAATCCCAATTATTGGTTGGTTTTAAATTTCACCACCAATACAGATTTTACAATTGAATTAATTTTGTAAATAAATTGTATTAAATGAATTATATTATAATAACGTAATAAATTTGCATTTTGACAAATATCAAATTACTAAAAGTCGCCTATCCTTGACCGTGAAATTGGTTGACACTTGGGCGCCTGGACACCGATATAAACATGGAAACGAGTCTGCAGACACACCGGTCAAACTAAGCACAACCGCCGAGCTCTTTTAGAGAAAAGAACGATAGGGATGCCTATATCTACCTTCTCACAAAATTCAAATTTCGAACTCGCAAACCTGTGGCAAGTTGAATGAAAATCGACATAATTGTGAAAGTCGAAGTCTTAGCAACACCATTTTGACGACTTGTTTATTTTCCGTGGGGCTAGTAGTGCCGCTTTAAGAGGACATAATTTCGATCAAAATAATGTCGCTTTTTTGCCGAAACTATGGCGTTTTTTCGTGGCATTTCCAAACCACACAATTTCGATCAAAATAGTGCAGATTTTTCCGTCGGAAACATATAGTTTTTATACCCGTTACTCGAAGAAGGATATACTAAAGTCGTGCAAATGTATGTAACAGGCAGAAGGAAGTATCCCCGACCCCATAAAGTATATATATTCTAGATGTCCGTCTGTCTGTATGAACACCTAGATCTCAGAGACCAGAAGATCTAGAGCCATGTAGACTAGTATAGTCTGCAGGCAGATCAAGTTTGATCAAGTTGAATATTTCCTACAAATATTAAGATATCGAGCTCAGACTTTGCATTGTAGTGTATGTGGCTAATATCTACAATCTCACAAGTTTTCATAAAGATTGAGTTGAAAAATGTTGCATACTTATCTGAGCCGCATGAGGTTATTTAACACTAATTGCCCTGAGTATTTAGAATTTTACGCATTCATTTTATTTTAACTAATATTTTCTTTAAAGTGGACATATTAGACTGTAAAATAAAACAGTCAATTAAATAAAAAGTAGTGTAAAATAGAAACCTGAGGCAAAGGCAAAGGTTCACAATCCACATCTTGGATTTTAATGTGCTATATATATCTGAAAAGTGAAATAAGGATAATCCTTTAAAACCCAATTGTAACAGCTTAAAATGTTCACTATATCCGAAGATATAATAAGTCAAACTTCACTATTTATCCAAATTAATTGCATTATTCGGCTTGCGAAAAAATAATCCAAATTTTCGTGTTTAAACAATCGATTTAGCTTTAAAAGGTTAGACTATTCAAAACAAATTAAATTAGAGTTTTTTGCCTATGTCAAACGTCTTGAGAATCTTGGTAATGTGATAATTTTGTGTCAAAGAAACGTGGCAAAAGGGAGGTTTTGGGTGAAGAAGAAAGAACTAAGGAAAATATGCTTTAAAAACAAGCATAGAAAAAGCCAAAAATAGTAAAGAAAAAGTTAAGAAAAAAGAAGGCGGATTAATCGAAAAGAAACTAAGAAGTACGAAATGATGAAAGAAAATCAATGAAAACAAGTAAGGGCGCTGTAGTCGAGTTTCCCGACCACAAAATACCCTGTTCATTTGTTTTCATTTATTTCTTTGTGACAAAATGTCATCCTAAATGTTGGCAACACTTTTGGTAGTCCTGGCCAACAACTGGGGGGGGGGTGCTCTTATCAGCTCAACTGTTTCGCTTATAACTCCGGTGTTTTTTGTCCGATCTGATTGTACTTTTCAGAATAGATAGATATTGGGCCTAGCTTGATGCATACTAAACCACGAGGCTCTAACTTGAAAATTGTGGATCTGACGGTTGTTTAGGTCTAGAATTTCTAGAGGAGGTCTTGGTTTTTTGGGGATAAAAGGGGGACGGGTGGGAATTTTCCAAATCTGAAACAAACTTGATCTGCGTACAGCATAAATCTACCTTCGTGCAAAAATTTGTGGCTCTATCTCTTATAGTCTCTGAGATCGACGCGTTCATACAGACAGACAGACGGACGGACGGACGGACGGACAGACGGACAGCCGGACAGTCGGACAGACGGACAGACGGACAGACGGACATGGCTATATCGACTCGGCTGTTCATGCTGATCAAGAATATATATACTTTATGGGGTCGGAAAATTTTCCTTCTCCCTGTTACATACATTCGCACAACTTCATGATCCCCCTTTTCCCATTTTCAATGGGAACAGGGTATAAAAATAGAGGAAAGTTAACTTCGGCTCGGCCGAAGTTTGTATACCCTTGCAGCACGTATTTTAACTAATTTGAAGGACATGTCCACTAATAACAAACAAGTTTTTCCCAATAAGACCACTTTTCTGACTTTACTTTTGTATGACAGCTATACAATATAGATGTCTTATTTCGACCAAATTTGGCAGAATTATGGAGAAGCATTAAAAACTAGTAATTACGGACTTTGAAGACGATTGTATAAAAAACAAAAAAGTTTTTCTCACTAGAACTAGATTTTCGACCGATCGTTCCTATGGCAGCTATATGTTATAGTCATCCGATCCGGCCGGTTCCGACAAATGTGCAGCGAATTTGGACCAGAAGACTCGTGCAAAGTTTGGTGCCGACAGCTTTAAAACTGACTGAGGAGATAGCATAGAAACAGACGGACAGACGGACATGGCTATATCGAGTCAGCTCGTCATGCTGATCAAGAATATATATACTTTATGTGGTCGGAAATGCTTCCTTCTATGCGCTGCAAGGGTATAATAAAAGAGGAATTAGATAGGAAATATCATTTTACCTTTAATTGGAATTTTGTGGGAGATTTAAGAAAAATAGGACTAAGGAAGCTAAGATAGTTAAATGGGCAGTGTAAAACAGTAGCAGTAATTGGAAAATTAAAGCTCAAAACAAAAACTTAAACCAATAACCTCAAACCGTAAATTCTGAGCATAAGCCATTGCTAAATTTCTGACATCTTTCTGACCTCGGTTTGTTGGAGGTAGTTAGTTGGTTTTCCATGCCCAGTGTGTGATATTGTACTAAGTTCCCTACATAGTTAAATACAAGCAATCTGAGCAACTAAACAGAAACCCCTATCAAATAACAGGCGTTCCATAAAAACATAAAAATCTGTAAACAGAAAGTTCAATCAGTATACGCCTACACTTTGGCAAATCAAAAAAGAATCTAATCATCATCACGGTGCTGACTCATTCGTGTGCTAGTTTCTTTTATTTATAATAAAAACAACAACAAAAGCCACAGAAGCGTGACAAACTCAATGGTTTAAACAGTTGTACACATTGAAACAAGTTCTCTAAGTTTAACTGATAACATTGTGAATAGCTTTTACCAAGTTAAATTATTATCAGTTCACAGAGCTGGGTCTTCTTATCAATTTAGCATACACAACTTAGAGACTGTTTAAACAAATGTCTATTGTGGGTGGTGTTAAGTAAAAAAGTCAAATAATAAAATATTTTAGCTGAAGATTATGTCCAAAATGCAGAGAAGGTATTCCGGAAGGTGGCTTAAGGAGTGAAAATTGAATTCACTTAGAATGCGAATCAGCTATAATATATTCCTTAATTTCTTTATTACGTTTACCGCTCCACTACTGCTAGTTTATGTACCCATTTCGAAATATAAACTCTTTTTTGCGGTTACTTGTGCCGACGGTTCAACGAATCTTGTCTCAAGGGGCATTTTTATATACAAACCGGTTCCGTACTACAGAAGCCGCATGTGTAACTCTATATGATATTGTATTTTTTATTTTTGTTCTTCAATTGAATTCGTTGTCTATTTATATTGATTTTAAGTGACTGTCGGTTTTGTTTGTTTGTTTATTTCTATCATCTCGGATCAGCTGACGAGGCAACGGTGAATTGTTGTCCGAATTTGTATGTGTAAGTGGGGGTGTTACTGGGTTACCTATTGGGTAAAAGATAAGCAGCGAACAAATAACTTAAGATTAAAAAATCGTTAGGCTAAAGTTCAATGTCATCAGCAAAAGAAAATGCGCAATCAACTGCAATAAAGTAAAAGGCGAGGGAAGGAGAGCAACGCAAATTGAGTGATGCAAGAGATGCAAGAACAAAGAACAAAGAGCATAAGTAAGGATAAAATTAAATTCACAAAATAAAATAAGAAAAACAGTGCATAATTAATGTCAGTATATTGACCGCAAAAATGATTAGACTCAGTATGGCATAAAAATGATACAAAATAAACCAACTCAGAGAAGTATGAGTTGTTGACTTGCTTCGGAGCTCTTTTAGAGTTTGTTTGAGCAATCAAATTTATTTCAGATGGACGCAGTCATAGCTTGAAGCGGCTTGCGTAAGGACAGTGGAGTTAGCTTGCTTGTCTGGAAGCTAAGCTACCCAGTCGGATTTTGCAGAGCATGGTTCCCTACTCCTCGAAAGATTGTAAAGCGCAAATGACCATATATAAGAAAATCAATAAAACTATAACAAACTCTGTACCTTCCAAAGTTTGTAAGTGCTGCCCATCGCTGCTTTCGCCGGTGCTGACCAGGTTAAATGTTTGTTTTCCCTCTAACGACAATCGGTCATCCGATCTTGACCATTCTTTCATCGGACCGATAAATAATACTAACTAACTAAATATGTCCAGAAGGTACGAACCTTCAACCTTTCGAATTGCGGGGGCAGGAGTCTGCGTGGCATAAATTGAATACAATCTTGATCTACCTGCAGGTTTAAGAAGGTTCTCTTACCATCTCTGAGTTCATACCGACAGGCAGACGGACATGGTAATATCAACTGGGCTGCTGATGCTGATCAAGAATATATATACTTTATGGGGTCGGAGATGCTTCATTCTGGCTCCATACTTTTGCAAAACCTTAAAAAACTCTGTGTACCTTTGAAATAGGGTATAAAAATTAAAACATTTTTGATGCCATTTTTGAAGTAAATTTGTAGAATTAAAGTGTGTACTAAAAATACTTGGTCCATTACTTCTAATGACACGATAATACAAAAAATATTTATATGTAGCAAAATAAGGCACAATGGTGTGTCAAGAAGTTAATTTTGCGAGTTTTTTGCGGAATTTATAAGAAAAATTCTGATTCTCATAAATATCATATTTAAATAAATACCAATATATCTTAAAAATCAAAACCAATCTTTGGTTTTGGTTTTTCGAGATCGTTATTCAACTGAATAGGTTAATAAATGTGGCTACATCACCTAGAAATGTGAACAAACCTCGTTCAACTCACGTTTATGCTAATTTCTCTTAAGCCTGTCGTGCTGTGGGAAAACGGACAATATATTTGAATTCAGCCCCCGAAAATACATTAGGAATGTTTGCTATCTTCTCTGGTTAAAAAGTAGCCTTATTTTGTAAACTTGTGTAATTTAAGTGAAGGCTGAGTGGGTAGGCTTGACTCCTTGTATTTTTAAATATTTATTCGATTTGTTACAGTTTCAGTTATTTGTCGTTTAATATTATTCTTTGAGATTAGGTTAACAGCAATAATATACACAGAATAAACAATATACAAAAAAACTGGATTTCTACGAAAATTCAAATGATGAACCAAAAAGGATCGTTCAGTAGCTATACAGGCCTGTTCCGGTTTTCACTTTCGACAAAATTTGTCGAATTCGAATTTGGTAAAGTGGTTGTTGTATAAAATTTATAAATTAAATCGGCATAATACCTTTCATTCTGAGTTCATCCTATTAAAAGGAAGAACAAATTGTAAGGTTTGATACAGATTACCTTGATTGTTCACCAAAAAATGACAAATGTATTAAATTCGAATTCACTAAAGTGAAAACCGGAACATGCCAGGTAGTATAATAGAAATTAGAAACTATTTTTTATGTGGCTGTTTATTTTAGTTATGAGTTTATTTAATGTTCAATTGAAATTTGTTAATTATGCCATATGTTTTATGATTTATGTTTAAATTATAATTAAATTTAAGGTCAATTTCCTCAAAAATTAATTAAAGTATTAAAATACACTTCTGCGGCAATCACGAAGAAAAACTTGGCAACCCTTAGTCCCTTAGTTGTTGTCAAATATTCTAGATGGCGCAGCAATGCCAACTGGAAGGATTAAATTTGAAAAGCCAATTTTAATTTTAAATCAAATTAAATATGAAATTCGTGAGTTTATCTGTTGCGTTTGTTCACTACTGTTAACAACTTATGCATTTATACATTATTTTTTTGATGCAGTTAAATAAAGTACTTTACATTTTCAAAATTAATTTTGCTTCGCTGAATTATGTATGGCGATTCACCCCATTAGCTAAATATATCTTCCCAAAACACGAGAGATATGAAACGAGCCGAAGGAGATTTTATACCGAGAATTGGTTTTTGGCTGGAACGGTTGGAAGAGATTTCTGGGACACCTCTGATTATACTAGATTGACTTGAACTAAAGGAACTATCACATATTGGATTATTTTGAGCTATGACACACACTCATTGTAGTAGTAGTATTTCTGTGACTAAGTATCTGGTGTAAATTTGTTCTTAACTTTACCCACAAGACTAGAGTTACGAGAGCGTAAGTCGGCCCTGTCCGACTTTGATATACCCGTTACCTAGGGGATTTGGTGTTAAATAATCTCTCCCAATGTTAATTAACAGAGCATTAACATTAAATTGAATATTTCAACATTATGAAAGAAAACAGCCAATGCGGCAAATATTCTAGATATTTGGCACATACACTACACTGCAAAATATGAACTTGATATCTTCAATTTTAAAACATACTTGATCTGCGTGCAGACAATAGAAGCCTACATTTATAATTTCTATGCCCTAGCTCTTCTAGTCTCTGAGATTTAGGTGTTCATAAAGACAGACTGTCAGACATTACTATAACGACTCGATTCTGATCAAGAATATATATACTTTATGGGGTCGGAGATGCTTTCACCTTTTTATTCTTCGAGTAACGGGTGTTAAAACCGGTTTTTAATAATAATTTATTTAATAATAAGTTTGTGCAAAAGTATGTAACATCTAGAAGGAAGCATCTCCGACCCCATAAAGTATATATATTCTTGATCAGCATCAACAGCCGAGTCGATATAGCCATGTCCGTCTGTCTGTCCGTATGAACGCACAGATCTCAGAGATGGTAAGAGATAGAGATTTGACATGTATGGGACATATGCTTCTTATGTCTGCAGGCAGATGAAGCTTATTTTCAATTTTGACCACGCCCTCTCCCGCCCCCGCAATTTAGAAAAAACGTCATATCTCCCACAGTTTAAAAGATAGATGGCTTGTTCCTTCTGGACATATTTAGTTATTAGGATCCGCTAAAGAAATGAAGAAGATCGGATGAACGGTTTTCGAGTTATGGTCAAAAGACAAATTTTCTTGGTACAGAGTATGTTATAGTCGGGCTTGACCGACTTTCTTTCTTGTTAATCATAACATTTCCGTGGAAGCGGGACTCTGACTAGACTGATAAATATTTAAAAAACATAATGTCGAAATCGACTGGTGGAATTCCTGTCTACGAAAGACTTCCGCATATCCGCTAAAGGAAGTCCATCCCAAACACAGGAATACAAATACCCATACATGTTGTACATACACACACAAAATTTCTGTATCCTTTTTGTAACTGTAGCATATTTTGCCTCTTCCACTGTTATGTAGCGTTGTTGTTGTTGCATTTGGGCTTTTGTTCTTTTTCTTTATCAATGTCAGAGAGCGTGCGTATTTTGTGGGTGTCAAACACACTCACACGAGCGCGAGAGCAGCCCACTAGATAACAGTAAACGTAACAGCAGCCACAACAACAAAAATATACACAAAAATCGATGCAAATTATATTTTTAGAGCCAGGGAAATTCAATTTTATAGTTTGATAAACAGCTACTTACAAAAGGCACCCACAATTCCAAGTAATCGACTGCCATATTTAAGGTACCAAGGAGCCTCGGGACCGCCAGCTGGATCTGGTTGCTGATTGGGACGCGCCAACAGACCCGTTAACTTTTCCGCAAACGACTAGAGACGATGCCAAAGAGAAATGCAAAGTTATTGCAATTATTATTATCAACGAATAGAATTGTATTGTGACGCGGCGGCCGCTTCTTTTCCACACGCACACATTTGAACACCCACAAAGTCATATACACGAAAGCACAAACAGAACTTCACTGATTAGCAGCAGATCAAAGACAATTTCGCCGTTAATTAAATGATTCTTTTTGCACATCAACATACCATTTGGATTTAGTTAATTTGTTACAAATATAAGAACTAAATATGTAATACAATCGTCAACTCTCCCCCCTCTTAATCAACAGTGTGACCGCAAACTAAAGCTGGAAAAATACTCCACTTACTCACTAGAAGGCGATAGTGCGATAACGTAGAGTGAGGGACATCGATGTTTTATTAGAGATGCGAATCTAACTTGAAGCGAGTATAAATCCTAACCTTAGCCCATGATACAACAAGAGAGGTAAGGTGGCATCAGTGTGAGTTCTCTGCAAAGTAGCTTCACGTTCAGTGCTGCGCGTACTTTTGCAGCGTAAGCTTTTGGCAAAAGTACGCATCACACTGACACCGCCCCACCTTGTAAAAGTTTTATGAACGATCTTTGACGAACACATCTGAAGAGAGAATTAATATATATTTTATATGTATAAGCTGTTAAAAATATAGGTGAAAAAATAACGTAATATTTACCTGGGAATATTTTAGTAACCATTAACAATTCCTTAAATGCTCGCTTGCCAAATCTTTCATAGCAATTAAAATCGGAGCCACACTCGTCGGTGAAGACATTTCAATAATGTAATAATGTATTTAAATTTAATTTATTTTTTCCACCTCGAAATGATGATAAGAAGCGACAACCACATCAGTCTCGAAATCCGAAGAAGAATTAGTCTTGCAAACCGAAAATATTTTTATTTTGTTCCTTAAAATGTTTACCTCTCCAAAAATTATATAATCCTTAACAAATCCAAAGTTGTCTATATCAATCCACAAGCGTGAAGTTTCGCCCAGTGTGTTGTTGAGGGAACCAGCATAGTGACACTAGTTCTACTAAATCACGCTTCAAAAATGAACCATTTAATTTTTCTTCTATGGTCACACTACTATAATCATTTGTTTACGATTTAGCAATTTGATTTTTGCAGTTGTGTTAATGGAGAAAAATGTCATCTAATGAACCATGTTCTTTATGTCTAAAGAATACAGCGGTCTCCGGAGAACTGGACCTGGCCCAAATCACGCCATCCTCAGAGCTGCTGCAACAAATCTTTGAGAGCTACCAACTCAAGGTAAACATATATCTATAAAATAATATCTTAAATTAATCAATTGCATCTTAGGTGGAAATTAGAAACTCATCTACACTCATTTGTGATTGCTGCACTACTAAGGTAGTTCAAATGAGCCAGACTCTAACCAGCTGGCGGCAGGCTCAATGTAGAGTTCAGCTGTCGGACTTGGGCTTGGCGGGTATAGGAGAGGATACTGACGAGCAGACAGATCTTTTCGTGAACACAGAAAGCTATGATAATGATACTGATACGACTATTAGCCAATATGAATATGTAGAAGAAAAGGAGCAGCAGCCACACAAGAAAATGGAGCAGCCTATCGATTTCGAGTTTCTCGCTTTGACCTCAGATGGCAGTGTTTTTGGCAAAGTATTTAAGGATCTACAGAACAAGGGTGCAAGGGTGAAATTGCAATGCTTTTATTGCCAATGTGCATTTTTAACTGCTTCCCGGCTACAGCTGCATTGCCAGGCGAAACACAAAAAGCGCTCTTATGCATGCCGCATATGTGGCACAATATACGACACCCTTTTTCAACTGAAACTTCATAAGCAGGAGTTGTCACACTTGGATCCAGAGGCGAGTCAGCAGGAAGAAAAATTCTTATTCGATTATCGTTGTCATTTATGTGGACTCATCTTGAATCGTTACTATTATCTGTATCGTCACCTAATTGAGTTTCATAGTCCAAATGCAACTCCCAGCTTCCTGAAAGTGAATGAAACCAAACAAATTCACTACGCGCCTTTAAACGGTTCTTTATACGCTTGTGACTATACAAATTGCGACCGGTCCTTCAACCGTAAGATAGAATTAAAGCATCATCAGCTTTATCACACCAGTGAAAATCCCTGTACAGTTTGTATGCTGCATTTCGCGACAAGAAAAAATTTTCTCAAGCATCTAAAATCCGTGCACAAAAACATTCAGACACGCAATCTGGAATTTATCAGGGGGGAAGGAAAAATGATTACACTTAAAAAACACACAGAGAGTTAATGTACAACAAAAGAAATGAATTTGATCACATTTGTACCCATAGACTATAAGCTTCATCAAATTCCGTTTGAATGTGGAAAAATATGAAAAATAAACAAATCGAAAAGTTTCAGTTTTTGATTACCAAACCTACTCCAGTAGTAAGAGATAACACAAAGAGTGGTAACCCACAACGAAGACGAAAACAAACAAGAAAGAAAGTCGCTCAAGCCCGACTATAACTAAAACATGCTCTGTACCAAAGAAATAATACGCTCGGCATAAATTGTTATCCTGCAGTAGTAGCTGAAATCTGTCTGAAATCTGAAATCAATTTCCTAATATTCAATTACTTTCTGCAAACCAACTTGTAAATTGCCAATAGGGGTGTCGACCCTACTTTCATAACCAAAAACAAGAGAGAGGTCTTAGACGTCAACCTCATCTCTGACAACCTCTATGACCAGATGGTATCATGGAAGGTGCTAACAGAGCACTCATTCTCTGACCATCAATACTAATTTGTTTATTTATTTATTTATTATTAATCGTCGACAAAAAAGCTGTCAACAAATTTGATATCACGTTATAAAAAGGCTTATCAACTAGGATGCCTAACAAAGATAGCGATACATAGAGCTGGTACTAACAAACAAATGTCCTTCACCCAAGAGGATTCACAATCCAAAAAAGACCAACTGGAAGGTACACAATAAACATCTGGTTCAAAAGCTTAAAACGTCCCCAACATTTACACCAAGTGCTTCTACTGAGCACTCACTTCCCTGTATGCTCCGTAAACTCAACACCAATTGTTGGGCCAACCGACCTGACTATACAATACAACAAGAATATTGTCACAGTGTGGGGGCAATCGACTCGTTCGAGCCATTTAAGTCGCCAGGTCCTTATAGCATATTTCCCGCCCAATTACTTACTTACTTTAACTACATTCCCACTAGATGGAGAGAAACCAAAGTAGTCTTCATATCGAAGGCTGGCAAACCGTCGCCCGTAAGACCAATCGAATATAGACCAATCCGTCTATCCTCGTTTCTCCTTAAAACCCTTGAGAGACTTATACACAAAAAAAAACGAGAGCGTAAGTTGAAGTCGGCCCGACTTCGAAATACCCGTTACTCAGCTCAGCTCGGATAAGTATGCAACATTTTTTTAACTCGGCCATATATTATCCGATCCTTTTGTGAGATTGTAGATATTGGCCACATAGACTACACTGCAAAATCTGAGCTCGATATCTTAAAAATTGTGGGAGTTATTCAATATTTTTTAATTCGGGGGCGGGAGGGGGCGTGGCCAAAATTTGAAACAAACTTGATCTGCCTACAGACAATACTAGCTTACGTATAAAATTTGGTTGCTCTAGCTCTTCTAGTCTCTGAGATCTAGGTGTTCATACAGACGGACGGACGGACAGACGGACATGGCTATATCGACTCGGCTGTTGATGCTGATGAAGAATATATATACTTTATGATATGCTGATGAAGAATATATATACTTTATGATATCGGAGATGCTTCCTTCTGCCTGTTACATACATTTGCACGACTTTAGTATACCCTTTTTACTCTACGAGTAACGGGTATAAAAACATTTGAAATCAATCCGAAACGGAAGTGAAAACAGGGTAATCCCGGAGCAGGCTTAAAATGATCCTGTTTTTCGGGATCAAGACTGTCCGGGATTACCCTGTTTTCAATCCCGTTTCGAATTGATTTCTTTTTTCAGTGTAGATGTCTACCTAAGGCAAACTATAAGCCCCTCTCATTTAGCACACACGCAACATGCACACAGCAAGGGAAGGTCCACTGAATTCGCCTTGCATTCCCTGGTCTCAAAGATTGAAAAATCTTTTGAAGTGGGAGACTTCTCGTTAGTAGCATTTCTCGACATAGAGGGTGCCTTCAATAACGTCCAACCTTACGCCATCACCTCTGCCTTGGCAAATGTGGGAGCCGATATACCTCTGACCGGGTTAATCAAGCAATTTGCTAACCAGCAGGTCGGTGTACTCGCAACTCGGAGTTGTTACGGCTCACAGATTTGTAAGCAGAGGTACTCCGCAAGGAGGTGTTCTCTCTCCGCTACTATAGATCGTGACAGTTAACCAACTGCTTCGTCTCATGGAAGCTGAGGGACATGAAGTGGCGGCCTACGCGGAAAATGTGGCATATTCCCAAAAACGCTGTGTGACCTCATGCAGACCGCACTGACAACACTTTCTCAGTGGACAACAGCTGGCGGACTGGGCCTGAACCCAGCCAAAACCGAACTTGTACTCTTCACCAGGAAGTACAAAATTCCTAACCTAATCCCTCCCAAAATCAATGGAGTAAGCCTCGAATTTGGTGACAATGCCAAATACTTGGGAGTCATTCTGGATAGGAAACTACTCTGGAATGACAACATAAACGACTGCATAAAAAGGCAACCATCGCTCTTTTCTCAGGCAAAAAGGCTATAGGCCGAAAATGGGGTTTTTCTCCAAATTTAGTATAGTACATTGGCTTTACACAGCTGTAGTACGCCCTATACTACACTATGGTTCACTAGTTTGGTGGCCAGCATTCGGGAAACAATTCGTCCTGAACAACTTGAACAAAGTACAGAGGAGCGCTGAAATATGTATGAGCGGCGCGCTCCGAACAACACCCACGAAAGCGCTTAACACCATTTTTCATCTCGTACCACTAGACCTAGTAGCAAGGCAGATGGCCAGCACAACAGCCCTAAGACTAAGAGAATCCGATACCTGGAACGGGGGTACTTCGGGGCACTCAACTATACTCACTAACCAAGCAGGTGTACCGTTAAACACAGACTATTGTGTCACTCAAAAGACGTTCGACAAATTATACGGCGTCTACATCACAAGCCGAAACGAGTGGGATAACCCCACAGCAGAGCCAACGCCATCAACATCTACACCAATGGTTCAAAGCTCGATGTAGGTAGGTGGGGGTGTTTTCTCACCCAACCAAACCAAACCAAATATATCGTTCCGTCCACCTGATCACTGTAGTGTGTACCAATCGGAAGTGGCAGCCATCCAGGAAGCTGCCATCTACCTTAGCACACTCACGATAAAGGAAGGAATCGTATTTATATACTCAGACAGTCAAGCAGCACTTAAGGCACTTGACTCCCACACAAACAATGCTAAAACGCTCACTGAATGCCGCCTATCCCTGAACGAGATTGGCCGACACTTCAGTATTCACCTAATATGGGTGCCTGGACACCGGAACATATATGGAAACGAGTCTGCGGACACACTGGCCAGACTAGGCACATTCACCTAGCTCCTTTCAGAGAAGAGCACGATAGGGATGCCTATGGCTACCTTTAAGCTTCACAAAAAAGCCGAAATACTACGCCTCGCCACAAATCGGTGGAAAGACCTTTCCACTTGTGCGGTAGCGAGACTAATGTTTCCAGCATTTAACTCTAAATGTACTAACACACTTTTACGTTACAGAAGGGAACACATATCACTTCTGGTAGGGGCCCTGACGGGTCATTGTCTTATAGGCAGACACGCAGCACGCCTATGCGTACAACATTTCGACTTCTCCAGAAGCTGCAGATTTGAGGAAGAGAAGGAATCGATACAGCACCTTCTGTGTCACTGCCCCCCTTTAAGTAGGAGGAGGTGACTCAGTTTTCTTGGACAACCCTTTCCTACTCAACCTGTCAGAGAAAACCGACATGGAGATCTCAGCTCTACTAAAATTTATTCTGTCCACACAATGGCTCAGTACCGAAGACCACCCTAGGGTATAATAGGGTTTAACAAGGAAGATATGGTACCGCAACGGGCCCATGTGGCCTAAGTGGGAGAGGGTCTTGTCACTCTCAGCCATCGCAACCTTACCTAACCTAGGCCGTGTCAATTTGTTCGAGTCAAAAAAAAAGTGATAAGCGTCCACCAGAATCGGAATCTACGATGAACAAGTTATGAACAAATTGTGAAAAATGTATAAATTATTTTGTGGTAAAATCAAAACCATTTTTAAGGGTCATCAATGCACAACATTCTGAAATTAGTTTCATTATTATATTTCCTCAGGATTTTCTGAAATCGGCGTTTGAATTGGCGTTTATGAATTGTACTATTTTGAGAATCGAAACAAAATCTGGCTTTTATAAAATATATTATAAATTAATAAATTGATAATAACGAGAAAGCTAAGCTAACTTCGTCTGTGCCGAAGTTTTTATACCCTTGCAAGTACTCGCTTAAATATTTTCAAAAAATACTCTTTTTCCCATTTTCCGACCGATCGTTCGTATGGGAGGTATATGATATAGTCATCCGATGACAGCTATCAGGGTTGTGCCGCTGGCATTATTTTCTTCAATTAACATTATTAATTGGTAATGCTAATTGATAATGCATAATTTTCATTGGCATTAAATTTGTCAGTGCAAATTCAAATTTGTTGAATTGGCATTATAAATTCAATTCCAATTAAAATATTTTGAATTGGCATTGAAATGAAACAATTCCAATTTGCAATTTTGAATTAGCATTGAAATTAAATAATTTCAATTCATTATTCTGAACTAGCATTGAAATGAAATAATGTCAATTGATAATTTTGAATTGGCATTGAAATGAAATAATTTCAATTGATTATTTTAAATTGGCATTGAACAACAAGTAAGATTACTAACAGACATACAATTTAATGCCAAGGGAAATTTGAAGGGAACTTTGAATGTGAAGATCTTACATTAGTGTTCTGTCTGTGTGCAAAGTTTGTTCGGCAGACCTCTCACACGCACAGCACAATAATGTAAAATCGAAACTCCACATTGAAATTTCCCCTTGCCATTTACTTGTATGGCCGTTACGAGTCTGGTTGTTCTAGGGTCTGAGACCCTCCGTTGCTAATATTTGGAGTGCGCCTTACTACTTATTGTAATATAACTTTTCACCACTACTATGTGAATTCACCCACTGTGCTGAGTCAGAGTGCCTCCTCCTGCCACCAAAGATCATTTTGGGATGCCTCCCATCGAAAAGAATAACAGGGCCGGGAATTTGAACAAGAGGAATGCCACGCTTGGCATTAGTAATTAACAAATATAATTCAATTTTCACTGAAAATTTCAATGATAATTCAGATGCATGTATTTTGAATTGGTATTATTTCATTTCAATGCCAATTCAATATTATCAATTGACATTATTTCATTTCAATGCTAGTTCAGAAAAATGAATTAAAATTGTTTTTTTATTTTAATGCTAATTCAAAATGATCAATTGTAATTATTTTTTATTTTAATGACAAGTCAGAATTCAGAATTGAAATTATTTTATTTAAATGCTAATTCAGAGTTACGAATTTTATTTCAATGCCAATTTAAAATTGTAAATTGGAATTACTTCAGTTCAATGCCAATTAAAAATATTTTAATCGGAATTGAAATTTATAAATCAATTAAAAAGCTTTTGAATTATCATTTAAAATTTTATGATAATCTTTCTGGACCCAACCCTGGCAGCTATACCATATAAATAGTTGTCCGATTTTAATAAAACTTGGTTGCATTATAAAAAACCATAGAAATCCTACGGTTACAAAGTTTGGAGACGTTTCCATATGTCGGTTCCGACATATTAGTAGTGTGCAGCAAAAAGAAGACTCTCTGCCAAATTTCAGCTCAATAGCTTTAAAACTGAGAGACTAGTTCGCGTAGAAACAGACAGACAGACGGACAGACGGACGGACAAAGCTCAATCGACTCAGCTCGACACCCTGATCAAGAATACATATAGTTTATGGGGTCGGAAATGTATATTTCTATGCGTTGCAAACTTCTGGGCAAAATTATAATACCCTTTGCAAGGGTATAAAAATTACCAAAACACAATAGTCAAGAGCCCAACTGATCACGTTGGATCATGAAAGATAACCTGTAAAATGAAATATCCACATACTCTCATCGCAATCGGATTAATGAAAACATATACTATATATTCTTTAACGGTATCAAGACCCGAAGCGATATAGCCATGTTCGTCTGTCCGTCCGTATGAACATACAGCCATTAGGGATGGTAAGAAATAGAGGCTTGACATGTTATTTCCCATACATGCTTCTTATACTTGCAGGCAGATCATGAAAGTTGTATAGACTAAAAAAAAACGTAACAGCTTTATAGATAGATGATTCGTACCTTCTGAACATGCCTACTAATCTAAATGAATTGCCGATTTGCCACTAAAATGTCGAGTTATAAGCAATAGAAATTTCGCTGCAGCAGCGCTGCTTACAGCTACAACTGCAGTTTCAATTGCATTAGAGTCGGGCCTGACCGACTTTCTTGTTTCTTATAATTTGGACCGTACTATATGGAGCGATGATTTTTCCAATTTGAAAATAATTATTAAATCTATTTCGCTTACAATAAAATATCGTTTAAACTCAGGGCCTGTGCTTGTTCAGATGGTTATATTTCAATCGAAGATCTTATGATATGATAGGGTTCTTACATTTCTAAAACGACTGTCCTCCCTTTTAAGCTTGTGTTTTATTTTAAGGTAGTAGTGTTCCACCAAGGTATGTGTAACGTCAGAGCGATAAGTATGGTACATTGGTCTCATCGAAGGTTTTGAGCTTTCAGTCAGGTCCTTTGCCCAGCCTTCTCTTAAGATGGCGAAATACATCGCAAATGGTTTATCTGGATGATGTTCTCTGCCTTACGTATAAACAGTTTCGTCTGTGTATAGGTTCTAGGTTAATCTATATACCAGAAGTCCCCAGCCTCATCACCACAAACAACACAGATATAAGAAACCAGATGAATGTGATTTGGTGTTTACCTTCCATAAGCACTGCATTCGCGTCCTTGCTTTACAAGATCATCAAAATCTTTGCTCCGAGTTCAGGTTTGCCGGGTTAGGTAAGCTCTTCCTGCATGATGTATTCTGTATAAGACATTTCGAACCGATTAAAGTAAAACACTTTCGTTTTGAAAGGGGATTTCGATTGCAACATAAAAGTATGGTACATCAATTTTATTGCCAGATATGGAAGGGATAGAAAAAAAATTAACTATTTGATCAAGTCAAAAGTAAAGCTGCCCTTACACTTGTCATACCTCTCCAACGAGTTCCTTTGAAGATAGTGCAACAGCCAAACAGATCTGTCGCTAAATATTTTGATTAAATAGGACTGGTTCTATTTGAGAAAAGTTGGGAGATAAATGACCAGTGTAAAGGCAGCTTATTGTTTAACATTTGCAATTTAGTGGTTTTCTTTACAAATTTGTTGTAATTCATTGATATCATATTATATTTGGAGAGTCACATGGAAATGTTTGCACTAAAAAAAATGAAAATGTGTTCATCAATTTCGGTGAAACATCACCTTAAGGTGATCTATGGAACAGAGGTGAGTATTTTGTCTTGTTGGTTTGTTTTTGAGGGTAAAGGCGTGCTTGTGCTGTAAGTACAGTCTGAGTCTGCACACTTAATCCATTAGCCCCGTTTGCTACTAAAATAAAATGTCTATTTGTTTACTTTTGAAAACGTATTCATCATTTTGTTGTTGATGGGGAGTGGAAATTATAGAAATTTTAAATTCATCAATTGTGATTATTTCATTTGGAGTTGATTATTTATTTGTTTGTCTGGCCTTCAAAGAAATGTTCTCTGAGATTGAAGAAATCATTTGTAAGAAATTAAAATCGATCCAACTAATTTCAAAAGACATTTTTTTTAAGACCTGAAAGCAGGCATGTTAAAAACAAATAAAAATTCGAAACTGAAATTGGCATAATTGAAGAAGAATAAAAATTAAAATGGCTTTTCAAAAAGCTTAAAAAGTCAATTTGGAAAAAAAAGAATAAAGCAAAATGCATGGTTTCATTTTCTTTCTGTGAGTGTTTTTTAGACTATTCACAAGGCCAAATTAGGGGCAGCCATAGACTCAAAGAATTTAGAGGAAATTGGAACGAACTAAATAATGCTAATGGAGAATGAATGGCATTAAATTGATTTCTTCAGTGATAATTTATTGAGAATTACACTTGAAGACTTTGAAAGATTTTAATTTAGGAAAATTTGGAGACTGTAATAAAAGCTGTACTTCAACTCAACAAAGTTTACAAAGAGTCTAAAAAAATACTTTTACACAAAAAATTTTTGAAAAAATTTAAATGAATTTTAAAAATTTTAGAATGACATATTTGTGTAAAATTTCTATTTGAAACAATCGCTCTGAGGGTTTTTTTAAACAAAGTTATTTGGAGACTCGACTTCCGCTAAGTTGGTGCCAGAGTCTTTGTAATTTGTAGACTTGTATTCTTGGTGGAATGGTGGAGTCTGTTCCTATTTGCTTCTTATTGCTACTTATTTAACTCCGCAAATTAGATACAAAAATGTCTGGTTGACATAGTCAATTTAAAAGAAACATAAAAAATTTGGTAAATATTGGCAAGTTGGTTAACTTAGAGGGAAAATGTTACTTCGCATTACTTAAAGTGAGAGCAGGCGCAGAAAACTCGCATAGTTTGTGAGAAAATGTAACCACACTTGTTCTTAACAATTTGCACTGACTTGAAAATGCTGCCTGATTTAAAGGTTCTTAAAGGTTACCGAGTTCTCATTGGCCCTCTTGCCAACTTCTTCAAACCATAAAAATCTGACGACCTATTAAAGCCCTCGCCTGCGCATTATTTACCACTTGGAGACTTGTGTTTTTGATTATTTGCATTTAAATGCATTTAGATAGTAGAGACAATTTTCATACTTGATTTGCAGACAATGCGTTTGTTCAACGTTGGACCATGGAGATAGTTTGCTTAATAGCTTAATCTAAACATTTACAACTTTTTTATTCTTTTGTGGAGACTATGACTGACAGTGTTAATGTTGTTTGATGTCTTACGAATTATAGGAAACTTTAACGGAACTCTCAAAAGACTTAACATTTCTTAAAGGTTTTCCTGTGCTGGATTATTATCCTCATCTTCTCTCTCTCCTTCTCTCCATCTCTTATGCTCTAGTGGCTCACAAAAATATATAATATAACTAGGCAAAACTTTTACATTTACTTTATATAAAAATTTATAATGATTTGAAGACAATTTTAAACTAATTTAAATTCGTTAAATAGATTTTTGTCACAAATTGACGAAATATTTTCATTTGTTTGTTGTTCGAAGGATATGCCTGATGGGTCTTCATAATTGTTTTTCATATAAAACTTTCTTTGTTGTTTTCAATCACAATTGTGCTAAGAAATACTATATCACAATTAAATATTTACATTGTTGTTATTTCTCGGTTTATACATCATTTCTTAGGTGGGGAGGGCAGTAAGTAGGTATACGGACCCAGAAAGTCATACAACAAGTTAATCTTCTTGTTTATGGTATACATACAAAAAATTAAACATAAATGGCTGTCAGTTGTTAAAAGCTACGCTTTAAACACGTTCGCACACACTTTATAGCTTAATATAAAAGAAGAACTAATATAATAATTATTTTAAGATGTATTGTACTTAAAAGTGGGTTTTGCTTGATTTTTCTCACTTTTCACTTGGATATTTTTTTTCAAATTTATAAAAATTGTTTGCTGAGCGCGGAAGACTCACATTTTTTGGTACAAAATTTAATATATTTATTATTTTTCAATCATTCCAATTTATGTTTGGGTTTGTTATATGTTGGTATATACATACGCTGGTACATTAGGTAATGTAGAATATTTGGGAAAATTGCAATCATCTCTGAAACTGAGAGATCATGAAACACAATGAAATTTGTATGATTATATCTATAGTCTCCAAAAAGCCTAAGGACTAGACAGGATTAGTTGTCGTCGTTTGAATATATATAAAGAGTGTAGGTTTTGTGTTAAATGCAATTGGCATGCTTTCTTCAATAGCTTAAGTGTAAATACAACAGTCATGCATTGCTTATGAGTCCAACAAGTCTCCAAAACTATAATTATACAACTGTATATAGTCTGCAAATTGTATTTAAGGCTGATGTTTCGCTTTAGATACTTAAATTAAGGCGATAACGTCTTCAATCTAGAACTCTGCAAAGTCTCCAAATGGTAAAAACACTAAAGCTCACTTGAGGAACTAAAATAAAGGCCTTTAAAAGTCTTCAAATACTCTCAAGAACTCGAGAACACCACTCCACAAAGTCAGCATTCTCCAGGTTCCCAAAATTTTCCAACAAAACTGTAATTCTACAGAACTTTTTAAACATGTTTTAAACTGCATCCAGGTAAGAATTTTATCATTACGAGTTTTTAATACTTATTGGAGATGCTAAAGTGTCCAATGATAACATTACTCTACAAAATCTCAAGGCTTTTAAACCTTTACTTTTGACAACAAAAACCTGCAATCGGTTGTCGAGACAGTTTATTAGGGCTTACCAACGATAAGCCGAAAACCATCAAACAATGATCTCAAAAACTCCAATTTTTCAATTTTTCTTTGTTGATTCAAAGCGTCAGAGCTAAAAGGAATTTGGATTTAACAAGAAAGGTTAAATTTAAAGTAAATTTGCATAATCCACCATTTTGAACCAATAGTTTTCTACTTTGATAGCATTGCCCTCCTAATAATATAGCCACTTTGATTTAAGAAATTCAATTTTTTACCAGTCTCCAAATTAGAATTATGCCTGTCCATCAGTTAAAAAATACAAATTCTAAAGCTGAATAACTTTCCAAAATCTCTTCGAGTTGCGATTTTGGTTGAGAAAAGTTTCTAAAAAGTTTAGAATTTCAACATTTGTTTCAAAAAACGCGACAAAAACTTCAAAATGAATTTAGCTTATTTAAAGGCTAAATTACTTTCGGTTCAAGTTTGAAGCTATCCGGAAAAGAATAATTAACTTTTTGATGAGAAGTTTAAAAAGAAATGTCTCATTTCCATAGCTTTGAAGTCTAACAGCAGCTGCCTATAGAGTGGCCTTGTTTTGAGCAAGTTCTATGGAAAGGGAAAGCTACGAATAGATACACAAGAAGAGAAAAACGACTTTAGCAAAATACATTTGCTATGAAATTTTTAGTGAATGAGAAATTCGTCCACGAATTAAAGTTGGGCGTAAAATTTAACGGGCCCAAAGTAGGCGTGTCCACGTCTACTTGCTGCTGCTGCTGTTGCTGCGGCTGTTGCGATTGAGCCCGCTTTAAAATCCTTAAATTGGTGGCCGAGGCCATGCGCTGCAATTTGTGTTGAGTTTGCGCTTCACCACTGGGATTTGTTGTTATTGGAGTAATGCCACCCAGATTAAGCGACACCGAAGCTGGCCGGGGACGTTGTTGTTGTTGTTCGATCGGCGATTGTTCGGCTGTTTTCTGCGCTGCTGCCGCTGCAGTGAGCATGGCAATTATATCTACTCCAGTTGTGGCGGCGTTTTGTGGAGCTCCCAAGATGCGCTTAACTGTTGGCTGCTGCTGTTGATTGTTTTGCTTATCACTTTGGGATTTGGCGCGTGAGCGTTGCTGCTGTTGTTGTTGTTGCTGAAGTTTTTGTGCCTTGGCTGCCTTCAGTTGTTGCTGTTTCTCCTTGCGTATCAAATCAAAGGAGCTGACAATCTGTGACAAGAAAAATACCATATTAGACGTCAAATCATTTTAAATTAGTTTACTTTATAAAATTTTATGAAATTGAATATGTCATTCTAGCTCTAGGCAAATCTGACTATAGCTTATGTACTTAAGATCTGTATTATTATTCTAGTCTGCTCTGATTTTGAACTAATATTTAGCAATTCAACACATTCTGCACATCTTAGTAAGACCAAAGAGTCGAGAAGTTCACAAAGCTGAATAGCGGTCATACAAAGAATGTCAGCGAAATTCGAGGGAACATTTACGACGAGGGCCTTCGATTGAACATACGATTTGAAGTCTTTAAGTCTTTTAAATTGCCATCAAATTTCTAAAGTTTAAGATTTATCTATCTTGTTTCAGGTAATTTAGAACATCTCTTTTTGTTCAGCTCACCTTTTCAGTGTTTGCCGGCTGCTGTGCATCGTTTTGGCTTTGGCTATGGAACAGCTGGCGCTTAGAGCTTGGGGTGCTTCCAGCGCCTCCTCCTCCTACTGCAGTTGTTAGTGGCGTTGTTGCTGTCGTTGTTGAAGATGTTAATGTTGTTGTTATATTGCTGCCTGCAGCCGCATTCAGTTTATTGCGTTTGCCATTGTTGCTATTGCATATATTTAAGGTTGCAGCAGGTGTAGCCACAGCTGCACCTACCACCACCTTTCCATTGAGATTATTCAATTTGACGCCATCCAAATCGCCCATTGACTTATGTCTTTGACGTCTGGACTCCTTTTTGCAGCTTTGTTGATTTTGTTGTTGTCCCTGCTGCATGGTAGTAGGAGGAGATGCCGAGGCAACCTTCGGGCTTTGCTGCCCCGAGCATTTACGTCGCCTGGGTTCTACTCCCGACCTCCTGTCATTGACCCATTTCTTGAGACGCTTCACAAATGGAATTATCATAAAAAAGGAATTAGCATTTTTTCCCAATTTGGCTTTCGATATGGCATCATTCTTATTGCCCGGCAAAGCATCAATGCGAAACCAATCACAGCATTTAATCTCATTCCTGGTACGTGGAGCAAATTGTGTGTCCAACGGTATATTCCGGACGATATAGAGTCGCGTATATTGATAGTTGATAAAAGCCTCAATATAATCATTCTCATCGATGATATCGGTGATGTCAAAACCAGTCTCCTCGTAGACCTGAGACAGCAGACAAATTGGTAATTACTGAACTCCCATCTGGACAGTAAATACTACTCACCTCCCTGGTGGCACAATGAGCTGGATCCTCGTTCTCATTGATTTTTCCCTTGGGGAATCCCCAAGAATTTCGTGCGAAATAGGACTGCACTAGCAAGCAATGATTATGATCTTCGGACACCAAAATGGCTCCATACGTGGGCACGGATAGTTTATAGTTTTTCCATTCCTCCAGAATTTGATCCACGGTTCCAAAATGTTTGTTCAGAAACGGAATGTGCTAGAGAGCAGAGATTAGCGTTTCAAGATTATCATCTGAAGGACTCTTGAACTTACCTGAAACAACTGCATGGCAAACTGTTTAATGCCCACAACGGGCAACTTTTTGCGCTTCTCCTGCTTCACTTGTTCAGCTGCATCATCTTTGACCTCCGGCTCCGGGGCACAGAAGAAGTCCAAATAGAACCAATGGGCCAATTCAATTTGAAAACAAATTCGAATTAAGTTATTCAACTCCATGTCCGGGACATTGATTATGAAACGACTGGCCAGATCATCAAGTATATCGGACGGAATTTTTGATTTCTCTGGCAATTTAATGCTGGACGCCTTTATTGATGTTGTTCCTGATGAAGGAGTTGGTATTGCTGTTGCTTGAGTGGTGTTGGCAATGACTTCATCAGAGGAGGATGTTGAACTGCCATAGGATGTCGAGGAGTTTGTGGATGATATGGATGAATTGAGGCGTTGCTTCTGTGCACCAGCAGGAGGATGTGGCTGCTGCTTCTTCTTCTGCTCGATGGCTATGGGGGCTGTGGGTGCGTTGGATTTGGTGAATATAGCTCCAGTTTTAAGTAGTTGATTTAATACATCATTTTCGGTTTCGTTATCAGAATGTCGTCGTTGTTGTTGTTGTTGCTCCTGCTGCTGCTGCCTCTGTAGTAGTTGTTGTTGGGACACATGGTTGTTGCTGCTGTTGTTAATATTGTTGATATTTAGCACTTTCTGCAGCGTCAGAGAAGCGAGCAGGGCGAGATTGTTCACTAGAGAGAAAAATAAATATATTTTTTAATTTTGTCTTTAGCTTGCAATTGCTTTCACTTTAAGTTAAGCTAAGTTTCGATTTGGAAATAATCTTTATAAATTAATTCTGCCTATTTAATATGACCTTTGAACAATTATTGCCTTTACACTATCTACCAACTGTTGCCAAAAGGTAATGAAGCACCTTGGAATATAACGCTCGGTAGGGGTTATCGGCACGGCTAGGGCAACCGTGATGAGCGATTTAGCTTTTTTACGGCTAATAACATTTACCCAAACTAATCCAGTCTATACATAAAATCGAGAGCGTAAGTTAGAGTCAGTCCTACCCGCATTCGATATACCCGTTACTCAGTGGAATTAATGTCGAATAGCCTTTTTTTGTGTTAATTTACCGAGCATGAACATTTTTAAATATCCTTTAACTCTGCCATTTATTTTTCAATCTTTATGCCTGCCTGCAGACAATATTAGCCTATTCTAAAATTTGGTTACTCTAGCTCTTCTGTTCAATGAGATCTAGGTGTTCACAAAGTCGATATTGCCATATCCGTCCGTCTGTTTCTACGCGAAAATTGCACAGAATCTTCTAGTTACTGCACGCTACTATTAGGCAGAAACCAACACAGTTTGATGCGAATCGGACAATTATTTGGTATAGCTGCCATACAACAGAAAGATCTGATCTGTCTTAGTTAGAAAAACTTTATTTTAATGGTAGCATCCTGATATTTTGTATTTGTTTGTTTCACATGCTTTTATTTAATTCTACAAATTTTTGTTCAAATCGGATGACTATATCATACAGCTCCCATACGAACGATCGGTCAGAAAATGGGTCGTTGTGGTAAAAAGATTATTTTTGAAAATATTTAAGCGAGCACTTTCAATGGTGTAAAAACTTTGGCACAGACGAAGTCAGCTTAGCTTTATCGTTTTTACTTGTTTTTGCCAATAAATATTTTCAAAATAGTCTTAGCTTATGGGTAAGACGATCTTTTTTTTAAATTTGAGTGCGAAAGTGATCTTGGATATGTAATGAACTCTTTTATACGGCCCCTTTTTAGCTTGGTTTCCCTATGAAATTATTTCCACTTATATTCCAGAAGGGCGTTTTATGATATGTGGTATCCCACAAGGAATCCACTGTCGCCTTCCCCATGGACTTCCTACTCCTATAAATATATATTAGATGTGGTTAATTGCAGGGATGCAAACCACTCGAAAATGAGTACTGGTTCGGTTCAGTGGTTCACATAGCATCTGAACCGCCGGTTCGGTTCATTACATGGTTTTCGGTTCGGCTCGGCATTTCTGAAAGGAAGTCGGTTCGGTTTGCGGTCCGCTTCACCAGCTGGAATAAGCGGTTCGGTTTGGTTCAAGACCGGTTCGGTTCAGAGCAGGTTTGCATCCCTGGTTAATTGTTCAAATTGCGCGGAGTTTATGGGGTGGTAAGTAAACTAAAAGATACTAAATGCTAAAAATAAATGTCTTTAATCTAATCTTGGTAAAAAAAAAAAAACAAAAATAAACTGAAAAATACAAAAATTTAGAAATAGAAAAAAATTTCTGAGTGTTGTTTGTCTAAACGAAGTCACTAGTGTTTTTTACGCAGGGATCAAATTCGACCACATTAAGTATATATGTAACCATAGGTAGTTATATCTCAAGTGGGCAACATTTTTTTTATAGTCTTTAATAGTTTAAGTGAGTTTGGTCATATTTTTAAGAACCGCTTTTATTTTATATGCAGCACGGGCTAGTCTTAGAGTTGTATACACAGATTGGGCCAAAAATAAAAGGCTGAAGTATTATTTGTCTCCAAAGCTGAAAAAGCAAAAGTTACACAGTAGAGCGTACTAAAGGATGACTTTTTAAGAGCTATAGGAAAGTTTTTTAAAAAAAAACACATAAAATTCAGAAAAATGCATGAAATCTTTATTTGAATCGATAGTACGGCCCATATAATTTGATGTTTGAAGATTATTTCATGCAAATGTTGACCGTTACTGCACCTCAAATGGTCCATCCGCTTAGTACAAATTCGCCGTTCGCAGCAAAAAAAAAATTGTGTTCAGCGACGAAGCTCATTTTTGGCTCAATGGGTACGTAAATAAGCAGAATTTTCGATTTTGGAGTGAATATCAGCCAGAAGCATTGCAAGAGCTACCAATGCATCCAGAAAAGTCACAGTTTGGTGCGGTTTATGGGCTGGTGGCATCATTGGACCGTACTTCTTCAAAATTGGACTAAGCGGATGGACCATCAACATTTATGACGATTGGCCCTCCGGAGCGTGGTTTATCTTTAGCTTCAAAATTAGCGGAACGGAATCGACAAAACCAAAATTGCGCATGGTTGGCTATTACAGTATCAGAACCATAAACACTATACACATTTTCAGCCGTCTGGCTTGTATTTCGCCTCTATCGGAGAAAGCTGTAAAATGTAGTATGTTCTCTTTGCAAAGGATTACATTGTAATCATTACATCACGACTGTTATTACTTTTCATTACAATAATCTCGATTATTCAGACGATGGGGGCATCACTGCAAGTGATTTTTAATCTGATTAAAATTTCGGTGTGACCAGATAACATGCCGAAAAAACTGTCAAACATAACGAAAAACAGAATAAAAATTAATCTCATTTGGATTTAGATTTATTTGTTTAACTGCTTTCATTAAAATCAATTATTCTGGGCCCCAAGCGTGCAGTGATATTAAAGAGGCTGTCTCCAAGGCCCCAAATTTCAGCGTCTAAGACTAAAGAGCGTAATGAAGATGCGCCAGCAATACTCAAGGGAAAATTTAACAATTCAAAAAATAAATAAATAACACATTTCAGATTCTTAAAGATTTTACGTCTTGACATACCTCATTAAAATCACTGGTCAAAAGGCTTTAAATATTCCCTTTTTAGACCTCGCATAGGCCCAGTCATTATTTCTACCGAAGATTTTTGATAAAGTCACGTACTTTTCCTACTGCATCCATGGGAATTAAGAATTCTACTTATTAAATTTCGACGGTATATCGATAAAAGATGTACCTATCTAACAATGTCCAGCAATGTGCAATGTGTAAGAGGATATATTTAAAATCTATTTACTTTGAGATTCGCCGTGTATTCGGTTAATTAGGGATCATTTTATGACCAAATCGCAATTGCTTTATGATTTTACATATTTGTATAACGTATTGATAAATATCGAATTTGGTACAATACCGCTTTGCAACCTAGTATAGAACACTAAAAGATATCATCTAAAATGAAGGCCCAAAGCTTGATCAGAAATTGAACACTGAACCATTGAGCGAAGAATTATTCAACTATGACCGATAGAACTAAACGAAATATTATGGATAAAAGAGAGGAGAGGACAAATCTAAAAATTACTTAAATGTTTTGCGTTTTATTTGAATTACTAAATTATTAAATAATTTTTTTTAGCTAGCTTTCAAAAAGATAGAGCATCACTAATTAGCAATGCTCTGCGGCCATTGCGCAACAACAAAATAAACAATGGCAAAATAAGACAACAGAAAATATACTATTACTATTTGCATGGTTATTGTTATTGTAGTTGTTGTGGTTATGGCCTCTAAAAAATTGAACAAAATTAGCTGTCTCACAGCGGTTCAGTTCAGCGACCTCCTCTGAGAGTGTGTGCGTTGTGCAGCAAACTGCAACTAAAAATGGAAAACTACTGAGAGGCAGCAAGAGATAGCAGTAAGAGTCAAGTTAAGAATAAATAAACGTATGATTTGTGGTTTTTTAACAGGCATTGTTTATTTTTGTTTTTGCCCATTCTTATCACATATAATTACCGTTATCATGTTCTTTGCTGGCGCTGTTGTTGTTGCGGCTCTCGCTGCTGCGCTCTTTGGCAAAGGAGGTAGCAGAGGAGTGGGCAGAGGCAGATACAACGGCAGAGGCGACGGTAGCAACTGCGTTATTAATCAAGGGTGCAATTTCCATAATATTTGTATTACAAGTTTTTATTTAAGTATTTGTATTATGGTGTTTTTGTTTATGTAATACACAAATTTATTACAATTTTATTTGTCTTTTTTGTTGTTATGGATGTTTAATTTCACGCTCTCTTCTCTCTTTCTTTCAGTCTCTCTTTTCTAAGCATGTGTGGGTGTTTGTGTGTGTGTAAGCGTTTTGTCACGTATTTTGCTGCTGTTGTTGCTGCTGTAAATATGGCTGCCAAGTTTTTATGAAAATTTCTGCAGTCGTCGTCTTTCTCTTCTTCTTGGCGAATTTCAATTTCCAATGCAATTGTTGTACTTTAAGGTGGCTTTTACATGCCCTCCGTGTTTTTGCTATTGTTCTCTGTTTGTTAATTGTTGTAATTTCCTGCAAATCTGCATCATTGCCTTTGAATAATATGTTTGTGTTGGTTATAGTAGTTGGTGTTTCAGCCATCCACAACTAAATAAAAGTCCGCTCCACTTTCAGCACCCACACGAACGAACGCACGCACGACAAAACTTTTTTTCACGTACTTTCTTCGTTTTCTTTCCGCGTTGAAATTGATTTGTGGATGCAAGGCTTTGGTTATGAATTGAATAACACGATGCACTTAAAATTAGTAACTTATTTTGCACTTTTGTAAGGGTTTTTTTCCTTTTAACTTTATGGAAAATTGCTTCCTCGCTAGCGTCGCAGTAGATAATAAAGCAGTGTGACCGTTGTTGCTTCAGATGAAAATGCATTCCTCTGCTTTATTAGGGTGGACTTTTGAGTGTAAGCCCTCAAAATTCAAAATTCTATTTTCAGAGTGAAAAAGTTTATGTTGATTTTAATCAGTGTTAAAAACATTTGCTCAGAGGCGGTCTTGGGAACTACAGGGTTAAATATTAACGAATCAAAAACGTAATAATTTTAACCATTTGTTCTAAGAAATTTCAAAATAAAAAATCAATAAAAGTGACCTGAAGTTAGTTCCAAATTGAGTATAGTCGCATATTTGTTTAATTTTCTCGCCAAAAGAAAGCTTTTGTATTAGTTTCGTTTGCTGAATAGCTAATTCACAATTGGCGCCTATTTAATCGAAGTCGCGAAACAAGAAATGCTGAATTCAATAGTGAAAACTAGCATTCTAAGACTTGTCTGCATTCTAAAAAGAAATTAATATATAATTCATTTAATTGCCCCGACGCTGATTTCGTCAAATAAGTAAGTGTGGCCATACTTTCCTTACTTTTTCTGGGCACACTGCCCATTTAGTATGGAGCGGCTGTAAGCAGCTTGTTCCCGAGAATCTGTGAAAAATTGTATTAACAAACTCCAAATTTCCAATGTAGCCGATCCAGTTTGTCCATATCGATAGTGCGAGTCCGATATGTATCGATAACACTTAATAATCTGCCGTTGTTGTTTTTGTAAGCCAGTGTTTGTAAACGTGCTGCATGGTATGTGTATGAGTGTGTAAAACATTTGCAGCAAAAAAAGGTGCAAAGGGAACCAATTTGAAAAGAAAACGTTGCCAAAATTGCATTTTCATTTTCAAAATTGTCCGCCTGCAGTTGGCCCTGGACGTGCTTTGTATCCGTCGATAACCGAGACGCAAAGGTAAAGGCCTGAAGGGTATTTGAGTGTGGGATTGCGTATGTGTGTGTGTGGGTGGGGTGGTCGCACTGAAAGCAAAAACTGAAAATTGTCTTCTTTCTTGTCCACCAGATAGACGCCGTGTGGGGTTGGGCTTCCGCCCCGCTGCGTTTAGCGGCGAACAGAATGGGCGATCTACCCGCCTCCAACAACGGAGGAGGTGGACCAGGACCAGGTGCAGGCGGTGGTGGACCAGGCTCGGTTTTGCCCACCACGAACGGTCTGGGTGTGGCTGGTACTGCTGGCGGGGCTGTTGATCGTCCTCCCTCACCTGCACGCCTCTCACACACCTCCGAGAAGCATCCCAAAGTGACTCTTACAGAATTGAACATGCTGCGTCGCCATCGCGAGCTCTGCGATGTAGTTCTAAACGTGGGTGGACGGAAGATTTTTGCCCATCGTGTCATACTATCGGCCTGCAGCTCATACTTCTGCGCTATGTTTACGGGCGAGCTGGAGGAATCGCGTCAAACAGAGGTTACCATACGCGATATCGATGAGAATGCCATGGAGCTACTGATCGATTTTTGTTACACTGCTCACATCATAGTGGAGGAATCGAATGTTCAAACTCTACTGCCCGCTGCCTGTCTCCTGCAGTTGGTGGAGATTCAAGATATTTGCTGTGAATTCCTAAAACGTCAGCTGGATCCGACCAATTGCTTGGGCATACGCGCCTTTGCCGACACACACTCCTGCCGCGAGCTGTTAAGGATTGCAGATAAGTTTACACAGCACAATTTCCAAGAGGTAATGGAAAGTGAGGAGTTCCTGCTGTTGCCCGTTAGCCAGTTGGTGGATATTATCTGCAGTGACGAGCTAAATGTACGCTCAGAAGAGCAGGTGTTTAATGCGGTGATGTCCTGGCTAAAGTACAATGTGGCCGAACGGAGGCAGCATTTGGCTCAGGTGAGTAAGCAACAGAGGGAGAGAAGACAGTAACAGTGACTTGCCTTGTGTCGACTTATAGGTATTGCAGCATGTGCGTCTGCCCCTGTTGTCGCCAAAATTCCTCGTGGGAACTGTAGGCTCTGATCTGCTGGTGCGCAGCGATGAGGCCTGCCGTGATCTAGTGGATGAGGCCAAGAACTATCTACTCCTGCCACAGGAACGTCCTTTAATGCAGGGTCCTCGCACAAGACCCCGTAAGCCAACACGCCGTGGCGAAGTTTTGTTTGCTGTGGGTGGTTGGTGTTCGGGCGATGCCATTGCCTCTGTAGAACGATTCGATCCGCAAACGAATGATTGGAAAATGGTTGCTCCCATGTCCAAGAGACGATGTGGTGTGGGAGTGGCCGTTTTAAATGATCTGCTTTATGCTGTAGGCGGACATGATGGCCAAAGCTATTTGAATAGTATCGAACGCTATGATCCGCAAACAAATCAATGGTCCTGCGATGTGGCGCCCACCACCTCATGTCGCACCAGTGTGGGTGTAGCAGTTTTGGATGGTTTTCTGTATGCGGTGGGCGGACAGGATGGTGTGCAGTGCTTGAATCATGTCGAACGCTATGATCCCAAGGAGAACAAATGGGGCAAAGTGGCTCCCATGACCACCAGACGTTTGGGTGTGGCAGTAGCTGTACTGGGTGGCTATTTATATGCCATAGGTGGTTCGGATGGCCAGTGCCCCTTGAATACAGTGGAACGTTATGATCCCAGGTAAGCGGCAACAGCGATAAAGATGAGTTCAAGCTTATAAAAACTTTGCTTCTGGCAGACAAAATAAATGGGTGGCCGTCAATCCCATGTCTACCAGACGCAAACATTTGGGCTGCGCCGTGTTCAACAATTACATCTATGCGGTGGGAGGACGAGATGATTGCATGGAACTGTCCTCGGCCGAGCGTTATAATCCTTTGACCAATACCTGGAGCCCAATTGTTGCCATGACCTCACGTCGGAGTGGAGTAAGTGAATATTGATATTGCAGTTTCGCCTAAAGTTGCTGATTTACTTAATCTATCTCAATTTAGGTGGGTCTGGCCGTCGTTAATGGCCAACTGTATGCCGTTGGTGGCTTTGATGGCTCGGCCTACTTGAAAACCATTGAGGTCTATGACCCCGAGACGAATCAATGGCGTCTCTGCGGTTGCATGAACTATCGTCGTTTGGGCGGCGGTGTGGGCGTTATGCGGGCTCCACAGACTGAGAATTACATGTGGTGCGATAATATCAAGCAGCCTAATCTCTAAGAGATTATCCTAAATGCAATTCTTATTCTATACCCAAATTTTCTGCACATGCCTACACTCTCAAGCAGGATACGCAAGGATTCGGTTGTCTGATGGGAACAGAAGCCGCCGTCGACTACGTTGCCGCAAAAGCAAACGTTGCCGCCGCCGCATTTCTACTGAACGAATCAATGGTATGATGATGATTATATCCAAGCCAAACACTCTCCCTAGGGGTGCGGGGGAGAGTCAGGCCACCAGAACACTGGCCTTACTCTCCCCCTGGACTTAGTAGCAACTTAACTTAATTGATTGTTAATGGAATATATACATGTTTGTTAGACCTAAATAACTCGACTCCCCCACACTCCCTCTCACTTCAGCAGCAGCTTCATATATTTTATAGAAAAACAAAAAAACAATTATTGACAAATATTTAATTAATGTTGGTTAAAATTTCCTGGAAATTTTATCAACCCTCTGCCTTCGTATACCCATTTCTAAGTGGAATTCTAAAATATCAACAAAATAACTAAAAACCAAAATCAAATATACAAAACTAAACGTTTAGTTATAAAATCATTAGATGAGTCAGAGCATACATAAGGAAAAAAGAATTGTTGCAATACATTTAAGTAACTTAATTTATATAAAAACATCAGAAAAATCAACGATTAATAGGTGTCCACATTTAAACAAAGTGTCAGACAAAAACAAAAGTATAAAATTAAATGCCGATTTCACATTGTCCATAAAGCTGCTGTGTGCCAGATAAACTAACAATTTATTATGTTTTATGTAAGATTATGCGACAGATGGTGCTACGTAGAAGATGTGAAATCGGCCCTAAATGTAGTAGAATTCAAGAAAGAAAAGAGTTGCTTGATAGTTTATTGAAGGCTAGATTTTGATTTTTGTATATTCCAACATCAAACAAATGGTCAAAGCTTAAACCAAGAGCTTGAGAACTAACTGACACCATTCAGCAGGCTTCACGTCTATCAGGTTCTATCAATTACCTTTTCCAAAACTAGACATTGGCTTTTAGGCTAAATTAATTTTTTATTAGGTGATCAAACCAAACTTCGACTGCATACAAATTTGTTTTCATGAATCACTTATGCATTTTGCATATTTGGAAATACTTCAACAAACAGTAGTTCAATCTATTTGCAAGTATTTCAGTTGATTTTTTGCATTCATAAAGTAAATATATGCAAATCAGCAAGCACAAAAAATGCTCCGTTGATAAAAAACAAGTAAGGCAAATGCTTCGTAACGTGAGGACTTGGAAAAATAAGTTCCGATATTTGATGTGTTTAAATGGTAGGCGAATTGCTTTTTTGGTTAAGGAAGCGAAGTTTAGAATGATTTAAGTTACAGACCCTGTGGTAGGTCTTTTGAAATAAAAAAAAACCGATAAGTTGTAGAGAATAGGAAAAGCGGGGACAAAGGGACCAAATCGAATATCAAACAAAAACTACCGTGATTGCCGAATTATTTAATCTGGAGAAAATCATATAATAAAAATCAGTTGTTTGCAAACAAACTTTAATGCCAATCAGCTGCGAATTCATTCCAGATGTGAGAGTTCTCCATGGTCCGCTAGCTGCTTTTTAAAACCGCTAACAATGATTTTTGTGGTGGCAAGCCAATCCACCGTGACTGACGAATCATCGAAAAAGTTCCAAACCGGTCCCTATTATGTACAAACGGAAACAGACTGAGACAGGTTTATTGTATAGGAGTAATTTTGACTGAGCTTATGGTGCTTAATTTTCCGGTCGGTACGTTACGACGCAGTTGCTGTACTAACAACGCTACTAGGTTTTTCGTTAGACCAACAACAACAAAACCTAAAACTTGATGTCTACTCATTACATCTGTTATAGCGTTTGCTGCTTGCAGAAAATCGTGATATCAAATGTCGATTTTTCAAAAAAAAATTAAGCATAATTACAAAATAATGTTAGTTTTCATTTCATACCCATATTGACTATGGCGTTAAAGAGCAGCGGGGAGCAAATCTCTTGCACACACACATGGGCTTTGGTGTTGTCTTTCTGTTGGCAGCTCAGGTCAGGTGCGTCTTCCAACAGCTGTACACTCAACCAGCCTCCTTTCTGGTGTTGTTTGTCCCTGTTTAAAGTTTTGCAAACGCAAAAACAATCACCTTGAGTCGGCCAACAATTGCTGGTTGAAAATCAAACAATTGTATATTTGTCCTCATTTCGAGTTGATTTTTAAGTGACCGTTTGTATTTTGCATCCAAATCGTAGCAACTGTTAATTTATTGAGAATCTGAAACCGATTGCTCAATGCCAAGTAGATTAAGTTAAAGGGACAAGGACAACGGGAACTTAAAAAACACATATTTAATGGCCAGTTACACTTTAAATCATACAAATCCAACCAACTTGTGTGAGAATTCAGAGAAGTTAAATAACATTAAATCCTCTTCGCAATAATGCATATAAACAGAAACACTTTCGAACATCTCATGCGCATCAAAGCAAATCCAAAGTGTTTCTACTTATCTGATGTACTCGGACGAAAACGGGAGATGGGGGCTTCAATGTTAGATAATAATTTGATAACTTGTAGCTGTGCTTTACTGACTTTCTTGTATATCACCGCCGACTAGCTACTTAGGCCGCTGCTAGTAGAGTTAGCCAGTGGGCTAGCTTCTTTGTGCCAATTTTATCTAAGCCTTCGCTTTACAATATTTTTGCCAGGTTTTACTTAAACTTATGGATACCATTTGTTCTTGATTTACTTGAAAGCAAAACTCATTGCCACTCGTTTCATTTTAGTTTCGTTGTGTACATCCTTTATATTTTTATTCTGAAGTACCATGCCCTTTCAAGTGTAGCCTCTGCTTTGTAACGTTGTTTTATAAGAATGGTGTCCCCGTTAGCTCATATCACGCTGTATTTGAGACACGATTTGTTTGCCAACTCTTAAGCAAAAAGCAGGTCTAGTGAGGCCAGGCTATATAACCACCTAGAAAGCATTCAAAAGATGAATAGTCCCTAATGGTTAGCACTGAAGAGTAAAGTAATCCCCAAAAGCTTCTTAAACTAAACTTGGATCTATAACAGTAATGTCCAAACCTCACGCCCGAGTGTATTTCACTTTTTCCCTCATTTTATGTTCATGTGGAGCATCTGCTTAAGTCATTCATTGTGTGATTTGGACACCACTGATCCATAAACTATAACATTAACAGCTTTTTAAGCTTCAAAAATACTGAAACACACAAAGAAAATAGCAAAATGAACTAATTAAATACATTTAACTCTAAGATCATCAACAGATTTGCTGCATCCTTAAAAACTTGCTGAATACTTTCAATAATCGCAATTTTTGTTCAAGAAAAAAGAACCAAAACAACTCTCGAAATAACTAAACTGAAAATCATTTAATTTAGTATTTATTCGTTTTTATGTCATTATTTATTTCTCAAAATTTATTGTATTATTATTTATTATTGTTGTTATTCAAACTATTTTGAGCAAACTAAAATCTTTGCTTCCAATATTAAGAATTAAGCATTTACAAAACAAAACAAAGAATAAAAGTTCTTAGTTGTATTTTAGTTGTAAGTTTAATGAATAAAACAATATATACACCTACAGCAAGATTTAACCATAACAATAACAATTAGCAGTTACATTAAATGGACATCAACGTAACGTAAAACTATTGCACAGTGTTAACAATTGAGAAAAGCGAACAAAACAAAACTACAGTAATACGTCTAAGAATATGTAATAAAAATAATAAATTATATCTACACCAAAAAGGTTTTTAAATGTATTCACACAAAATCAAATATACGGGGTATTTTGAAGTAGGGGCACTCGTCTGTAGCGCCCCTACTTGTTATTTTTGTAGTTCCGAAAACCGTAAGCGGTGCACAGTTTCAACCGCCGCCAAATATATTAAGCATTTACATGTCGAACCTCTATCTCTTACCATATCTGACAGACGGACATGGCTATATCGACTCGGCTGTTTATGCTGATCAAGAATATATATACTCTATGATACATATGCAGGACTTTAGTATGACCTTTTTGCTCTAAGAGCAACAGGTATTAAAATAAATGATTGCTAAATTCGGCTAGACCGAAGTTTGCATACCATTGCAGCAGGTAGAATTATATATTTGAAGGCTTTAATTGATTTTGATACTATAAATTAATTTTCGCTATACACAATGGTCAGTTTGGCCAGTTTATTACATGGCAGCTATATGATAGATAATATTAATATCTGGCAAGCTTAAAGACGGCGAAAAATTAAAAAAAAAAACAAAAAACTTGTTTATCAATAAAACTAGTTTTCGAATGAACCCAGTTATACCTCATGGCCATCCGATTTTGACACAACTTTGGAGAATTGTGTGAAAGAATTCCAATCTAATACTATTTTTCAGACCAATCTTTTCTTTGGCAGCTGTACTATATAGTTATCCGATTTCGACTAAACTTATTGGACTCATGGAAAAGCAAAGCAAACTGAAATATATGGAGCTTAGAGACGATTCGATTGAAAAGAAACGAGATTTTCTCACTAGAACTAGTTTTTCGACCGTTCGATCGTTTCTATGAGAGCTACATGCTATAGTCATCTGACGCGTTCGGTTCCGACAGTTGCGCAAAGCACTTGTACCAGAACACTTCGCGCAAAGTTTGGTCAAGATAGATTCAAAACTGTCCTAGCAGATAGCGTAGAAGCAGACGGACGAATACACGGACATGGATAAGTAAGGTGTGGGGAATGAAATACGAACATTTTTCTAAAGGCTCTCACAAACTTTTCAGAAAGACAAGCACAAAACAAATTATTGAAAAAGTATCGGTGCTATTTCAGCATGTATTACACCAAAGATGAGCTTTCTAGATAACGTTCAGAAGTGATCATGATGTTGAATGCAGCAGAGCATCGAAATTTTATTTGCAGATATTGCAATAACAACCCAACACAGACAAAGAATGAAATATTTCAATATTTTTCGGTTGGAATGGAGAAAAATGGAAAGAAAACCTGGCTCCGATAAAAATGCAACTTACAGAGTTCTAAAGTAAGAGCCAAGTTAAAGTCTTAAAATTGTGGGAAGCACAGCCAAATCATATCGTTCGCTGGCCAAAAGTTATAATGTGTGTGACACATGGGGAGTAATAAAATGTAAGAAAAATAACCGTGCCTACTGTTTCTTTAAAGCAAATAGAAACCATTAAGCATCGGCTAAGTGCACTTTCCAGAAATTTGTTCTCTACAAACTCATCAAAAATTTTAATTATGGACAACGAGATCCAATTCACAGCAGAGGGCCAGGAGTGGACACCTAAGTACTACTTTAAGCTTCCTAATCCTCGACCACCTGTAAATGTCACTTAAATCACCAAAACTAAGTTTGCTAAAGAGGTTCTATTATGTTAAGTGAACGTGGCATCAGCCACCTTGAATTTTTCAAGCTAGGATTAGCCGCTAATGTAAATCTTCTTAGAGAGACCATTGCCTTCCAGTGCTTAAACAATTTATATATAAGCATCATGCGAGTGGCAACATTGTCTTTTTGCCCGCTTTAGCATCTGCGAAATACACCAAATCAACACTAGAGGCACTTGATGTATTAAATATACAATATGTACACAAGTCTCAAAACCATCCCAATGTACCCCAATTAAGGCCAATCGGAAAATTTCAGATCAATTGAATATTGAAACAAGCGGTATTAAGGCGGTTATGTGCAAAGTTCCCCAAAACATAAGGAAAGCTGATCGCTATGCTCATGAAATATTTTTGTAAAAATAACTTACAGTGTAAATAATACTATATCTTAAATTCAAGTTTCTAGGACATCAAATATGTACATTTTCCACTTAAGCATTTGTTCGTATTTCATTCCAAACACATTATATAAAACTTAATGTTAAATTTTGAAAAAATTTTGCTTTCATATCTTTGTGATTTCTTTTCTTTGTGGTGTCATTCTATGTATTTGCTTCGAATCATTAAGATTTAAATATTCTTAAAATAATTGATGATGGCTCTATGATGGTTTGAAATTCTTTAGAATTAGGATTGCATTCATTTGACTTAAATCTAAAAGATTTAAAAATTGATTTATGTGTGAACTTGCAATGATTTTTAAAAAGTTTAAAATCTTTGATTTAAATCGAATGAATGAAATATTGTCTGATTTTAACCACAAAACAATTAAATCTGATTAAATCCATAAGAAAAGATTTAAGTTTAACTTACAACTTATACCAATGATGAAATAAAATAATAATAATTAAAAAGTTTACTATCAACAGAGTTAAAAAAAAACATGCTAGGATCAATGCATATGGGCTGCATGATTGCACTCAAATCAACTCCTGAAGCCTTCATGCTCAAAATGAATGAAATGAATTTTGACAATCTCTCCAATTCACTCAATTCAATCGAAGAAATTGTCAAAGTATATTCAAAATTTTGGGCTAAAAATTACCAAAGCGCGAAAGAAAATGTATTCGGAAACAATATGAAGTTAAATTTTAATTAGTTTTAGAATTCAGTATTAGAATGAAGAAATATTATTTCGTTGACATTATCAGGGTTGATAGCAATATTTCAACGATTTTCTGTTATTAAATTCCGTGCAACTGATAACAAACTTTTCGGAATCTGCGCTGGTTGCAGGTGTACCAAAAATTTTTATGCTTGCTTTGTATGAAATCGGAAAGCTATTTTTATGGGAGTAGCACCAAGCGATTTTCATCATTTTATTTTTGTACACAATTTACCTATTACAATATTTTTCATATTTTCCAAAATTGCCTTCATTAAAACTGTGTGATCCGTTTTTTGCCGTTCACTCACTTAATTAATTCGTTTGTTATATTTATTCATTCACACTCAATCGTTTTGAGTATTTAAAATTACACATTCAATGTAACCGCAACTCACTGAAAGCAAGGTAGATTTCCATGGTAATAAAAGCGCTAAATACTTTAAGTACCTACAGTTTCTTAACTACTTTTCAAGACCAACAAGTAAGGGCGCTGCAGTCGAGTTTCCCGACTACAAAATACCCTGTTCATTTGTTTTCATTTATTTGTTTTTGAATTTTTGAAGATGAATGTAACTGGATTTTGTAACAGCTTTTAAATTGTCATCCTGAATGTAGGCAACACTTTTTTCTAGTCCTGATTAACACCTGGGGGGTGCTCTTATCAGCTCAATTGTTTCGCGTATAACTCCGGTGTTTTTGTCCGTTTTGATTGTACATTTTAGAATGGGTAAATATTGCGCCTAGCTTGATGAATACTAAACCACGAGGCTCTAACTTGATTCGAAGCAAATACATAGAATGACACCTCGAAGAAATCACTAAGATATGAAAGCAAAAATTATTTAAAAATTTAACATTAAGTTTTATAAAGGGTGATTTTTTAGCTATTATCTTTTTGGCAACACTGATTTAAACAGCTCACGCACGTTTCTTGTTTTGTTTCACTGTCAAACATCTTCAGTTTGGTCTATAATTTAACCATGAATCGTCTTACAAACGAACAACGCTTGCAAATTATTGAATTTTATTATCAAAATGCGCGCTCTGTTAAGGGGTAAGCTTAATTCGCACGAAAAAATGCACTTTTTTGTGAATTTTTTGTGTCGACACAGCTAAAATCTCTTTATTAAAACTAAAAGCACATTCAAGTATGACATTTAAAGAATGTTGTTTAAAATTTTCACGAAGAAATATTAAACGAGAGCGTAAGTTAAAGTCGGCCCTGCCCGACTTCGAAATACCCGTTACTCAGCTCAGCTCGGATAAGTATGCAACATTTTTTTAACTCGGCCATTTATTACCCGATCCTTTTGAAAATTTGTGAGATTGTAGATATTGGCCACATAGACTACACTGCAAAATCTGAATCTTAAAAATTGTGGGAGTTATTCAATATTTTTTATTGCGGGGGCGGGAGGGGGCGTGGCCAAAATTTGATACAAACTTGATCTGCCTACAGACAATACTAGCTTACGTATAAAATTTGGTTGCTCTAGCTCTTCTAGTCTCTGAGATCTAGGTGTTCATACAGACGGACGGACGGACGGACGGACGGACGGACGGACAGACGGACATGGCTATATCGACTCGGCTGTTGATGCTGATAAAGAATATATATACTTTATGATATCGGAGATGCTTCCTTCTGCCTGTTACATACATTTGCACGACTTTAGTATACCCTTTTTACTCTACGAGTAACGGGTATAAAAACACGGCAATGGCAGCAAATATTCGGAAGTCTCTCGGAAAAATGGTGAATTGCGGTGCCCCTCATAACTTGGTGCTGGATCATCCGAAATCAAAAAACAAAGTTTATTCGTTAGATAATAGTTTTCCCCAGGTAACGCTGTCGAGTTTTTTTTCGAAATTTTAATTTTTAACATTTTTGGAAAATTTTGAAGTGAAAAAAGCGTTTTTTTTTTAAAAATTCGGCTAATTTGTTATTGTAAAATAAAAATTATTAACAAATTTGAAAAAAAAACTCGACAGCGTTACCTCGTAAATTATGTTCAGAAATAGTTTTCAAAATTTCAAAATGATCGGTTGAGTAGTTTTTATGTTATGAGGGGCGCCGACTTTGAAAACGTGAGTTGTGGGAAAAACGCTTTAAAGTTTTGAACACTAAAAAATTTGTACGGTATCTAAAATGCGACAGGTATAAAAATAATCGTAACTTCGTAAATTTTGCTCCAATCGACTTGAAATTTCGACACAATATTCTTAACATTTTAGGCATTCATTTAAAAAAATAAAAAACAAATGCGAAAAAGAACATTTAAATAGTTGGCTCAATGGGTACGTAAATAATCAGAATTGTCGATTTTGAATATCAGCCAGAAGCATTGCAAGAGCTACCAATGCATCCAGAAAAAGTCACAGTTTGGTGCGGTTTATGGGCTGGTGGCATCATTGGACCGTACTTCTTCAAAAATTATGCGAATCGTAACGTAACTGTGAATGGTGAGCGCTGCCGTGACATGATATCCAACTTTATTCTGCCCAAAATGCAAGAGCTTGACTTGCATGACATGTGGTTTCAACAAGACGGTGCCACATGCCACACAGCACGCGCAACAATGGACTTATTGAGAGGCGAGTTCGGTGAACATTTTATTTCAAGTTCGGGACCGGTAAATTGGCCGCCTAGATCGTGCGACTTAACGCCTTTAGACTATTTTTTGTGGGGCTATGTTAAAGCTCATGTCTATACAGACAAGCCCGCTTCAATTGACGCATTGGAAGACAACATTGATGCATTTATTCGTGATACCGGCCGAAATATTGGAAAGAGTATGCCAAAATTGGACTAAGCGGATGGACCATTTGAGGCGCAGTCACGGTCAACATTTGCATAAAATAATCTTCAAACATTAAATTATATGGACCGTACAATCGATTCAAATAAAGATTTCATGCATTTTTCTGAACTTTGCTTTTTTTTTTAAACTTTCCTACAGCTCTTAAAAAATCACCCTTTACTTTATAAGGTCGGAGATGCTTCCTTCTGGATGTTACATACTTTTGCACAAACTTATAATACTCTATGTACATACGGTTCAGATTATAAAAACATTTGCAAGCCTAAGCAGCTCACAGCGGATCCAAAGTGTAACATACAGGATAAACTCAGAATGATATTGACCGTCAATAACTTAGTATTATTAGTCCACTGCGATATGCCTGAAGCTGATGAAAAGCAGAAGGAATCAGTGTATCTCTGCAAGCGGGAGCTCTGAGGAATGCAACAGATAAGCCGTCAAGCGGATCGGAGATCTAGCGAGACGTCAGAGAAACGGCGCAACAATCTAATTCGCCGAGCGGTTGTCAAGTGGAGCGGCAGGAGCAGGCGAGCAATCGGCACCAGTTACCCTAAGCGAGCGTGAGTCTAACTGAATTCTGCGGAGAGAATAACAAAACGACCTTTGTTTTAATAAAAATGTAATTGGCATTTTTAATTGTTTCGTGACGATTATTATTATATACAAAAATTTCCTACGATTTCTCATAAGTCCGATCCACACTCTGTGTTAATTTTTGTTGCGTTTCTCCAAACGTAACGATAATTTCTTAGATGTCATTACACCTTCTCATGCTGTAGCATGTGCTGCCGATAGTGGATGAAACATTCATGGGTCGATCCGTTTTTCGCTTTGCTACTTGTCGCGGTTTTACATCCCTGTGTTCTAAGCGCATGTGACTCTTGTAGCGCACCAAACTGCTGAACGATTTCTGACAGCCGCTTCCTTGCTGGCATTTGTAGAGCGGATATCCCGAGGGCGGACGCTTCTGATGCCAATGCAAATGACGATCAAAGGCAGTTCTGAATTTGAACGAGGCCGGGCACTCGACATAGGTACAAGGATACGAGACGCTCGTGTGGATTATCACATGCTTCATAATGGAAATGTAGCTATCGAAATGCTGACCACAATCCTTGCAGCGAAAATCCAGATTCTTGCGTTTACCCAAAGAAGCGTGAGGATGCTGCTTCAACCTGTGATGCAACAAACTAGACGAACTCTCGGTAATCGAGCCACAATCGCGGCATAGATATTTTGGCAATTGTCGCTGGATTAAGCTGTGTGAGCGAATCTGGGAAACATAATCATAGAATACACTACAACAGGTGCAGAGGATTTGAGAGCGATTCGCTGGATGCTTGAAAATACGTCCCAATATAAGATCATCCGGTGATAGCACTAGAGCCACAAATCTGGTTTCTGGTGCCTTCTCAGGGAGAGGCTCTTTTTTGTCCTCTGCCAATTTGTCAATGGAGTCTGCATTAAATTCCTTGACTCCCTCCGCCGATGTCAGCTTTGTCTGGTCTGTTTCTAATTCCCACCGTGGTTCCTCTTTGATGTCCTTTATCAGAAACTCTTCATTTTCACTGACAACGGCCTCATCCGAGTTCAAGGGTTTTATATCCACGAATTCTTTCTTATGTGACTCATGCCATCGTTTTAGAGTCTGGTCCATGTGAAATAACTCAATGAGGCATTGCTTGCAAAGGAACAAGCCCTCTCCGTGCTGGAATTCAACCTGCATTGGTCAAGGAAATACTTTGAATGTACATTCAACTTTTATGTTTTGTCTCACCTTAATGCCATAGCCTGACCAGAGCAACTGCAGCAGCTCAAGGGCTGATTGAAGTTTCTCCTCTTCAAATTCTGTTTTAGATGTCTGCCTGTCCAGGCATAAAGAGCATAGTCTCTTCTCAAAGTCGTTCTTATCCTTAGGCACAGACTAGATAGAATAGACTGTGCGTTTGCGCAGTCCCTCTTCTCTGTCGGCTTCGTTGCAGTGGCGCTCTGGTTCGATTCCGAAATTCGAGCTCGTATGATGCTCCGACTCGCTCTGACCCAGGCAACAGGCGGGTGTGAGTGAAAGAGGTTGACCATGTGGTCGAGCAGTTTAGAATCACGTCGAACATTTTAGGATCAAGAGCGGGAGAGCGCAAAGTGTGGACCCCCCCCTTGCCCAGAGCAGCGCCATCATACCGCTTAAAATTGCTGCAACTTGTTTGAGTTCGACTAATTCGACCGCTGCTTGCTGCGCAGCTGCACTTAGAAAACTGACGTTATTTTTAAAAGGGGCGATTGTTCAACATCAGTTTTCCCCAATAAATAAATAAAATAATTTAGCAACCTGAATTGTGCCATGTATACTACAAAGTTACGCACCCCTCAAACAAAAAAAAATCAAAAACTACTCAATTGTTGCCAAATGTTTACCATTTTGCCACTTTAAGCGACCAACAGGCCTAGCGGGGTTACATAGCCTCCAATTTCAGTCATTTGTAAGCCCCAAATAATTAAATTTAGTTTAAAATTGGCCCAACCAGAACCCTGCCATACAAAATAATAGCCACTTGCAGCAACCTATACCCGCACTCTTCCAACGCACGCAGCCACCCAGCCCACTAGCAATTTCGAAACAAGTTCGAAAATTCAAAACAGCGCGCCCCGGCCAGCTGGCGAAGCCAACGTCAGAAACGAAGCGACCGCGCAACCGAACAGTCTATACTTTCCTAGTCTGTGCCTTAGGCATATTACATTTGTCAACAAAGCGATGGTGTACAACAGAGTTGCCACACCGCGTTGGGAGAATAGCAATAATGAACTAGTTCTTTTTATCCTCTGTGCCACGAATTAAGTATAGTTTTACCCATGATGCAACTATATAAGGTGAGGCCAAGCCAGTGTGAGTTCTCTGCAAAGTACCTCCACGTTCAGTGCTGCGCGTACTTTTGTAGCGTAAGCTTTTGGCAAAAGTACGCATCACACTGGCTTGGCCTCACCTTATATAGTTGCATCATGGTTTTACCATGCTCTGTACCAAAGCTTTACAGAGTATAATGAGTTTGTGCAAATGTTTGTAACAGCCAAAAGGAAGCATATTCTTGATCGGCATCAACAGCCGAGTTGATATAGCCATGTCCGTCTGTCCGTACAAACAAACAAACAAATCATATGTATCTCCAATAACTTTGAAGATACATAGTACCTTCTAGACATATGTAGTAATCAATACTTGTAACATTTAATAAAGTGAAGGATTCATAAACTGAAAGTGTAAGGGGACAGGACCATGCTTGGTCAGCTCTGGGTCCCAAAGTCAGTCAACACTGAGTGTCAGAAAGAGACAGGTTTATGTTTTAGTGCTCTCCATTTTGCTAGGCCTAATCTAGACTGAGCCATATTACCATTATTACTCTTTAAGGACGCTTCTATCCCGCTTCTATCCCACTTTTGATGGTTGGTAATCAGCGATCGGTAGAATTTAACTGATTCTTTCATATTATTGTTGAGTTTGATCAGTTTTATAAATATAGCAAAAAAATACCTCCAATTGTACTTTGTTGGCCAGATTATCGTATCATATCAGCTCCATTTTACAAGCCTCAAATATTGAAATTAGTAGTACCGTTATTCGTCACTAGTGCATTAGTAGTACCGTTTGGTTGATTTCAGGATTAGTAGTACCGTTCGATTGTTGGGGGCAGTCCACAGAGTTTAGCGCATTCCTTCCTTTATTTGCTATTCAATAACAAGTTTGACGAATTCCAAATCTGACCGGGTATCGCTGACACCTAAATCCTTTAATATGGTTTCACGTTTCGATCAACAGAAGACCAAGCACCAGCTGTTCCACGTGTCCCTCTCGCTGGCCACTATACTGATATGCATGACGTACATGCAATTTCGGCGTAATTGGGCTCACCTTGGCAGTTTCTGGGACTCGCTCATTGTGCCGATTGTTTTCCTGGGCGAGCTGCTTAAAGTGGTACTGGCCCGTTTCTATGGGCGAATCGAGGATGGCGTACTCACGGCCAAACAGAGACAGAAGAAGGCTGCATACTTCACGCCCCGCGAGCTCCTGGGCGGACTGACTCTGCAATTTCTTTGCACGCTGCTGTATGCCTTCATTTGCATAATTCTAGGTGCTCCCGTGCTGGGCAACTATGAGCAGACCTTTGTGTTGTCGCTGCTAATGACACTGCTGACGGTGTCGCCCACGGTTTTCCTGCTGGGCGGAGGTGGTGCCCTGCAGGTGTGCTTCTGCGAGAAGCCGGACTTTGTGACCAAATGCGAGGATACGGCCTTGAATCTGTTCAAATACAATGCTCTGGGCGGCATACTGGGAGCCTGGGCGGGCAGTGTGGTGGCTCCGCTGGACTGGGGACGTGACTGGCAGGTCTATCCCATACCAAATGTGATTGGAGCTTTGCTCGGCAGTGCTCTGGGCAATATCTATGCCTGCACGCACGTGCTTTATGCTACCGCCAAAATGTACATGAACAGGAAGCGGGCTTAAGCGGAGCACGAGGAGGAGAAGCAACCACAGCTATTTATCCTGCCACCCAGTTGAATGCCGTAAACTGCCACCAGCATCAGCAACTCCATCTAGTCAGCAGCTTAGGAACTACCAAACAAGCAATTTACAATACTTTAAATGTTATAAATTTAAGTATTTTTTATTAGTCATGTAATAATTAACTAATTAATCGATTCGTTTAATTTTTATTTAAATTAACTACTTGAATAGTCCATTTCCAAATCAGAAGCTAAAAAGACACCTTAAGAGACAACAATAAAAGATATTGCGCAAAGTAACTGGTTATCGGATTAACTGTATTATTTAGAAGCATTTACACATAAATATATGACAGTTCAACCCTTGGCAGTCAGCACAAAACTCTCGTCCTCGAGCAGGCAGCGCTGTCCCACGTAATTCTCATTGGGCTCCCAATAGTCCTCTTCGTCGTCTTCGGCTAATGGCTCACTGTCCCGTTCGTTGTCGGGCCTCTGTTCAGGCAATTGAAACTCTCGTTTGCTATCCTCCCCAGGCAGTACCCTCCTTCTAAGCAGCATTGTTTCTCCCAATCCTTTGGTCGGACAACTGCCCGTCTCGTAGAGCTGATACAGTTTGATGAAGTGCAATCCACTGGCCACACGTTGACCATCTTCGCGTTGGACCAGAGCACTCCAGTTCAGGGCTAGCGTGGAATGAGGCACATAGCTGGCCACAATGGCATTGAACTCCTCGCTGCTGATGTGGCTGGGAAAGAATATGGTTTCCTCATTGGCTAGGAAAGAGCGCGGCTCATTCAACAGTTGCTCCGACACATGCTGGCCAGGCATAATCTTTAAGTGTGAGAGCCGCAAAGAGAGCAGCTCTTGAAGAGATGGTAGCGAACCATCGGGGAACTGCTCTTTCCGTTCCTTCTCCAGCAGACGACACTGAAAGCTGCAGGATTTGGAAGACTTCAGGCAGTGCTGCCCGGCTTGACCCTCTTTGAGTTCCAGGCTGTTCATTACTTAAGATAAACAAGTATGTAGAAGGGATACGGTGGCCAAGTTGATAAACTTACTATACAATTTCTGGGAGTTCAACTCATACTCCTTTGAGTAGAGGGACAATGCGTTTATATAAACTTCGGTGTCTGTAGCCAAGTGTAGATTCTTCAGGTTGACATCAACACCCAAGTCCTGATTCACTGCATTGCTCACCACACAGGTAGCTTGGGCCTGAAGGCACTCCTCAACCTGCAGCTGCCACAGGTGACGCACCAATCGATATTTTAGTAATGAATTGGCTCCTCCCGGTAGGGAATAGTAAAACAGAAGACGTAACTGAAAATCACCCGCCTGGTAAGGAGCCTGCAGCCACATAGAAATAGTATGCAGTTGTTGGGCTTCCAGACCACAAAGACGAAACACACGCTGACCACGGATTTCCTTTTCCTTGACCAGCTTATCATTGGAGAGGTTACGCAGAGCTGCAAAAAAGGACGCTTTATATTGAGTTTGGTTTAATAACCCAGCCAAAACTTACAACTCATCATGGCCAAGGGTAGAGGCTGCTGAGCCTCCATAAGTCTCAACGCTCGGGGATTATCGCAGGCCAAAAATATCTCGTCAATGGGAGCTATGCCCAGATTTCTTAGACTAATGGTAACAGGTACAATCTCTCCGGTCAGCAGCTGACTAGGTACCGAACTGAAGCTTACACTAAGTGCAGGCAGCTGGGGTATTAGCTTCAGGCTCAGTCTGTTGTCCAAAAGTAAAGCTTGGGAGGAAGGCTTAACCGAAACGGACGAGGGTTTAACCTGCTGAGTTTCAAATTGCAGAGAACCCAGCAAGCTGGCAGAGGGATCTGCCAAGGCAGCCACATGGCAAACTAAACCCAAAATCCCCAGGCGACCGGTGAGCTTGGGTGTAATTTTGAAATAGAGAGTCTGTTCGGCCTGTTCGTCTAGATTCAAGTTGGAGGGGCCAATAGTCTTGATGGCTGCAGAGACAGCAGCACGACTCGCACTATCTGCAGACTCTTGATAGAGGCATTCGTTGGAGAGTACCTCCTCATTGTCCAAAGTCAATTTCCAGAGCAGATCAATTTGGGAGAGATTAATGCCACATCTTACACTATTGGAGAGTGTAACAGCCAGTTCGATGGGTTCTCCCTGAATGGCCAAAGGAGTGTCCAAGGCCGGTTGCTGTTTCGTATATAAATATCTGGAAGGTTTGAAGACGAACGGCTTATTAGAGGCAGCAGTAATAACCAGCATTTCTTCCATTTTATGCCAGATAGCTTCATGCTCCTCTTTCAAATTTGAGTTAATGTCCAGATTAGAGGCTTTAACCAGGGGCGAAGGACTTTGGGTGGCCGGTACCAAGGTCAAAACACGCACAGATGACTGCACTACCTGGGGAAGAGCATGAGGCAACAAACCCAGCTCAGGCTGCCGCTTGAGCAGCTCCTAAAATTGGATAAAACATTTTTGAGAGTCCTTCGTCTGTTTGTTCTTCCACTTGACTCACATTTTGCGTTTGTATGTACTCCTTGAGAAAGCTGCTCTGCTGATTTGCACTCTGCAGGCTGCCCGGACGCAGCAGATGTGCAAATGATCTACTGGCCTCCTCTAGCTGCTTCAGCTGATAGGCCTGCTTGGCCACTGTGTACTGTATATGATCCTCGGCCAAACTCCACTCTCGTTTATGGAACACTTGATAGGCCTGACGATAGCAACGATAGGCATGTTTTCGCTGACCCGCCCGGGAATACCGATTCCCCGCCAGCACTATATGAAAGGCATATTTCCTGTGCATGGGAGGTTGGGTGACCAGAAAGCAATACGCTGCCTGTTCCAACAGCAAGGCCGAACGCAAATCTGACTCCTCGCTGGTCATGCGTATCAACTGCTTGGCCACTTCACCAAACAAACGAGCTGTCTTCAGGCATTCCATGCTCAGCAGAGTGGCACGCGTGGCAAACTGCTGAAGTCTAAGCAGAGAAACAATTAATCTGATCAACCCCCAACAAAAAGCCACCACACTCACTTGCAAACAGTAAGATAGGTTACAATGGCATCCTCCATGTAATCATAGGTCTTTCGATGGGCTGTGCCCAGCATAAATGCTGATAGAGCAGCCATTTCCAGAGCTCCCGCATAATACTGCCAGGCGGAGTCAGCATTGAAATCTCGCTTGGCCTGATGAAAGGCCTGGAAGGCTAAATTGTAGTGACCAAACATGAAATAAAGATCGCCCAGTTTGCGGGTCTGAAGCTCCGCTGATTCGTTGGTGTAACTGCAAAGACAGATATAGGTCAAATAATGCCTACATTTCCATTCATTTTCTACTCACATTACGGCATTCTGGTTGTTGGTCCCTGCGCCTGGTTTGCTGGTGACAAACCATCTCTTGGTGGCACTCAGCAGGGATTTACTTACACCCTTCTTATTGGTAACTCCCTCGCTGAGTATGGCCACCAAGTGTTCAATGTAGGGTATTAATGCTCGAACGGCATAGTCCTGCACAAAGTGGCGCAAATTTTCCACATCCTTAGCACCCAAACAGCCGCCATGCGGAGCATCCGGCTCCAAGTCACTTGCCCACACATTGGGATTGATGGGTGTCTGGCTGGCCAAGCTCTCGCTGCTGATGCTAAATTTGGTATGTATGGCCTCGGTGGCGCTCTCCTGCAGCGGACTTAAGGGATGCAGCATGCTCAAATCGTGATCCTGATCCCGAGCTCCCTCTACCAGTTGAGACATTTGCATGGTTGGCATGCTTATTACCGAAACCGCTTCCTGAGGAGACTTTGGAGCACTTAAGTCTGTGGAAGGAGCTGCCTCGCTGTTTGACTTGGGTTGCCTCTTGATGTAGTCCTTCCATAAGTCCTGCAACTCTGACGATCCTTCTTGCGAATTTATTGACAGCAAGAAGCATTTGCTATCGCCAAATGTGGACTTTAGCAGTTCATATCCCTGTTGAGCCTGTGACAGATCACCCTGACTGCCCTCATCATGGAGCACTACATAGCTATTCAGCACTTCGCTGGGATGAAACCACTTGGGCAGCTTCTGCGGAGTAATGCTTTGCATCTGTTGTACCCGCTGCGTTAGCTTATGTGCCGTTTCCACTATCTGGGGGTCCGAGCTGGAGACAACTAGCAGGCTGCTCAGCAAATGCCGAGTAAACTCATGCTCGGCGGGAAATTGCACAGTAAGAAACGTTTCACGCCATTGCTCGAACCAGGGTTCCGAGGTGGGCAGCTCCAGATCCATGTTCGCTGAAGCAGCAAATAATTAGGGATGTTATTAGCTGGAAGTCGGGGTGCTTACCAATAGTGGCCAGTTTGGTCTTGTCATTCTGGGCATTGGTGACAGATTCATTGAGCATTTTGCGAGCCAAAACAGTCTGCGGCGGCCTCCAGTCCACATCACAGAAATTAATCCGAAGTCCACGCACCGACACGCTGGTCCCTGATACATCGCGAAAGTGGGCTGTGTGGAAGAGGTGCGGGGAATGACATCAGGCGAGGGCGTGTGATGTGGGAGTTACTCATATTTACCATCATTGGACAACTTGGCAAAGGGCTGCAATAACTCCACAAATGACAGATTATTGCGATGACATATCTCATCCGCTTGAGAGCTGCTCAGCACGCCTATAAGCGGTGAAAATATGTTCTTGATTATATCGCGAGAATTATAGTTTTGACCCGTCAAATGCAGCATTACTAATATATTGCTGTATTGTTATTGTCGAACTGAGCATCAGTGATGCCCAGGCTGCTTTTTCCAGCTGAAACTGAGTTTGGCCACACTGGTTCGTGATATATCGATAGTTTGGTGATTCGCTCTTTGGTCATCGCTAACATAGAGTATATACATACATACAATAGCTGACACCGCTTTCTTGGCAAAATGAGCGGAAAATCCTCAACCAAAGCAAGCGGCGCCGCCAGCAGTATGCTCTACGGTTCCAGCATCTCGGCGGAGTCCATGAAGGTAATAGCGGAAAGCATTGGCGTGGGCTCTCTTTCCGATGATGCGGCCAAGGAACTGGCCGAAGATGTCTCGATCAAACTGAAGCGCATTGTGCAGGATGCGGCTAAGTTTATGCACCATGCCAAACGCCAGAAACTCTCAGTCAGAGACATCGACATGTCGCTCAAAGTACGCAATGTGGAACCGCAATACGGATTCGTGGCCAAAGATTTTCTGCCTTTTCGCTTTGCCTCCGGTGGTGGCCGGGAACTGCATTTCACCGAGGACAAAGAGATCGATTTGAGCGAAATAACGTCCAACAGCTCAGTGAAGATACCCTTGGACTTGACTTTGCGTTCGCATTGGTTTGTGGTGGAGGGCATACAGCCTACAGTGCCAGAGAACCCGCCACCCTTGTCCAAGGACTCGCAGTTTTTGGATTCGGTGAACCCGGTTATCAAACTGGATCAAGGTTTGAACAAGGATGCTGCGGGTAAACCGACCACTGGCAAGATTCACAAGCTAAAGAACGTAGAGACTATTCATGTGAAGCAATTGGCCACCCATGAGTTGTCGGTAGAGCAACAGTTGTACTACAAAGAGATCACCGAGGCTTGTGTGGGCTCCGATGAACCCAGAAGGGGTGAGGCCCTGCAATCTTTGGGCTCGGATCCAGGTCTGCATGAAATGTTGCCCCGCATGTGCACTTTTATAGCCGAAGGAGTGAAGGTCAATGTGGTGCAGAATAACCTGGCTCTGTTGATCTATCTCATGCGTATGGTGAGGGCTTTGCTGGATAATCCTTCCCTGTTTCTGGAGAAATATGTAAGCGGGAAACTGGACCAAATGCTAATCTGGATATTCATACATAGAAATTGTTTTTTTTAACTGCAGCTGCATGAACTTATTCCCTCAGTAATGACCTGCATAGTGTCCAAGCAGCTGTGCATGCGTCCAGAGCTGGATAATCATTGGGCTTTGAGAGATTTTGCCTCCCGTCTAATGGCCCAGATCTGCAAGACCTTCAACACCTTGACCAACAATCTGCAAACCCGCGTAACCAGGTGAGTTAAGACATCAATTCCAGCTTACTCCCCAGGTTAACTTTCTTCGTTCGCTTAGAATTTTTAGCAAAGCCTTGCAGAACGACATGACCCATTTGTCATCACTATACGGTTCCATAGCCGGACTCTCTGAACTGGGTGGCGAGGTGATTAAGGTCTTCATCATTCCCCGCCTTAAATTCATTTCGGAACGCATAGAACCCCATCTGCTGGGCACTTCCATCAGTAATACAGACAAAACGGCCGCTGGGCACATACGAGCCATGCTGCAAAAATGTTGCCCGCCCATTCTGAAGCAAATGCGTAGCCCTCCAGACACTGCTGAGGAATATAAATCTGATTTCGGATTTCTAGGACCTTCACTCTGCCAGGCTGTGGTAAAGGTTCGCAATTCGCCGGCCAGCAGCTTGGTTACGCTCTCCTCCAGCAGCATCAATACCGCACCCATTACTAGTGCGGCCCAAACAGCCACCACTATAGGACGCGTTTCCATGCCCAGCTCACAGAGACAGGGGTAAGAGGCTGGCTTCCTATCTGATGAACCACATAATCTCATATTGTGTTTTTCTCTTTTTCAGTAGTCCCGTGGTCTCCACTTTGCCTCAAATACGCGCCCTTCAGTCGCAGCAACCCACACAGAAGTTTGTCATAGTCACACAACAGTCGCCTCAGCCTTCAAAGATAGTGCGTCGTGATAGTTCCCCGCACACCAATGGAGCCAATGCCTCCAGCTCAAATTCTGGAGGCAGTCTTTTAGCGGCAGCCGCCTCCTCCACCACCACCATCACTGCCACTACCACGTCCTCGTCCTCCTCCTCTTCCAGGAGCAACGATAATGTGTGTGTTACCGGCCCCCCCTAAATGCCCCTCCGAAGTGAAAATCTGAAGATTTTGTCTACTTTCAGAGCAATCTAGACGCCACATCTTTGATCATAGAATCCGAAATTGTCAGAGCTCCCCCCGAACTAGATGACCTCAGCCATTTGGAGTAGTGTTTAGGTGAATAGATTTTTAAGTATTCTTTGTAAGGATTAAAGATGAACCTACCCCAAAACAAAGTGTTATCGCACGCATCTGCATTACGCATGTGCCAGCTGGGGAGCTATCGATTTTTTTTCACACTTCACTTTGGGGGAGAGAGCTTGTGTACATACCCACTACCGAGGACAAAGGAATTTTGTGTCAACCAAATTTTAAAGATCAAAAGCTTACAAAATGCATGCCCGATTCGCTGATCCCGAACCCGCCTCACCGGATGAAATTGTGACCCAAACTCTGGATGCACGCATAGAGGAATTCAAACAAAATCCCCAGAATATGGCCGCTCTCAATGCCATGCTCGATGAGGTGGTACAGCGAGCCGAATCGGAGGCCCAACGAAAGGTTCATGGGACACAAAAAGCTTCAGTCACTTCGCAACAGGTTAGTGTTCAGATTTATTCCTGGGCCGGGGACACAAATATAATATCGTATGTTTTGCAGGGCAAGGAGAAGCGTCCGAGTAAGTACTTATAACATAGCTCCTATGAGGATTGTATCTAAATATTGGCTTATTTTTGCTATGGAAATTTAAAGTGTGCACGATCAAAGTCCGCTATGCATTTGGTTGTATAGTAGACTTTCTCGCATGAATCCTTGTACGGTTTTTCTGTGGACGAGAGGATTGAGAAATGGATAAGTTTAAGATAAAGACATCGCTCAATGGCCAAGAAGATTTCAAAATAACAGCATTTTGATAACCTATATGGTCTGCTTTTCGCGTCATAAACAGTATTTGTACGACTTTTTTTAATGGCTCTTTGAGAAATGTCAGTTTTGATTTCAGCAACAGTTTTGGCTCTACAACTTTTCAAGCAAAATAAGTTTCCTAACCATAAGTTCTAGGAAATTATTTGTATAGTTTTCTACATATTGCATAAAGCGTTATTCGACTCCTATGCGGATATGTTTTAATATTTAGACCAGGAGTCAAGCGAACCACGCTTTCCTGATAACCTGCTACATCAAGCAAATCCTTTGAAATTTTATCCGATTTTGACAACTTGACTCTGACCACCATAAGTTGTAAACAAATGCTTAAGGAGTCATGGAAGCTGTTTAAACTTGCTGGGGACATTGGCAGACATTAAAAGTTAACTTAAACTGAATACAAGAATTAGGTGAATAAGTACACTTTGAACCCGAGTTCTAACCATTCGGTGATCTCAGTTGGCTGTCAGGCTGTCATAACACTGCGATGCTTCCAGTAGGTAAGGGCATCAGCCAAGCGATTTCGCATTGCTATGACATTCTTATCTTCCTTCGGGAAGAAGAAAAAGAAGATAAGAATGCGATACCTCTGGGAGATGGGAAAAGTCTCCTTTGAGAGATGAGAAAGTCATACTTAATAGGGATAAGAACGGGAAGAATGGAAGAATTCCAAGAGTAAAGAAAGCGATTCGCCCTGGAGATAAAAAAAGGTCTCTGTTCCGGAGCTCAAAAAAGGTCTCTTCTAAGTAGAGTCTTTTCTTTCTGGAGATCCGAAGTATCTTCTATTCCTTAAGTTAGAAAAGTTGTGAAACTAAACTTTATACTTATTGCGAAATTTTATTGCGGGACCCTGAAAACTTATCACAATTTGGACTGCGTCGCAGCCAGAAACTCCAGATACTCACGTACGTTGGTTGCAAAAGATCAGGAGTCTGCTTATATTAAAATGAGTCTACCATCTTCCTAAAAATATTCAACAATATATTTCTTGCAAGTCACAAAGTTTTGACGACATATTATTCTTAAGTACGAAACCTGTGCACTCTCAATATAAAATTTAGGTCCCCTTAGTAATTATAGAGCGATGTATAGCCAATTACAGCTGATGCTGGAATCGTTGCCTTAGAAGGGTGAGGGCGCAAGTTTAAACCACACTGAAGTCATTTATAATTGAATTTTTGCACTCTTCTCTTAACTTGAGACGAAAAATCTTGTTTTTTGAGATATTCAATACCATTTCAAGTTTTTTTAATCTTGTCTTATAAAAAGACTTGCTATATTATAAGAGGCTATATTGAAATTGTCCAAATGTTTGTAACGCATAGAAGGAAGCATTTCCGACCTCATAAAGTATATATATTCTTGATCAGCAAGCTGAGTCGATATAGCCATGTCCGTCTGTTTCAATGCTATCTCCTCCGTCAGCTTTAAAGCTATCGCCACCAAACTTTGCACGAAGTCTTCTGGTACAAATACGCTGCACATTTGTCGGAACCGGCCGGATCGGATGAACGATTGGTCAAAAAACTAGTTCTAATAAAAAAAAAATTTTTGTTTTTTATACAATCGTCTCCAAACTCCGTATTTACTAGTTTTTAATGCTTATCCATAATTCTGCCAAACTTGGTCGAAATCGGACATTAATATAGTATAGCTGTCATACAAAAGTAGAGCCAGAAAAATAGTCTTATTGGGAAAAACTTGTTTGTTATAAGTGGACATGTCCTTCAAATTAGTTAAAAAACGTGCTGCAAGGGTCGGCCGAGCCAGAGTTAACTTTCCTCTATTTATACCCGTTACTCGTAGAGTAAAAAGGGTATACTAAAGTCGTGCAAATGTATGTAACAGGCAGAAGGAAGCATCTCCGATATCATAAAGTATATATATTTTTCATCAGCATCAACAGCCGAGTCGATATAGCCATGTCCGTATGTCCGTCCGTCTGTATGAACACCTAGATCTCAGAGACTAGAAGAGCTAGAGCAACCAAATTTTATACGTCAGATAGTATTGTCTGTAGGCAGACCAAGATTGTTTCAAATTTTGGCCACGCCCCCTCCCGCCCCCCCCAATAACAAATATTGAATTACTCCCACAATTTTTAAGATATCGAGCTCAGATTATGCAGATGCAGATGCAGTGTAATCTATGTGGCCAATATCTACAATCTCACAAATTTTCAAAAGGATCGGATAATAAATGGCCGAGTTAAAAAAATGTTGCATACTTATCCGAGCTGAGCTGAGTAACGGGTATTTCGAAGTTGGACAGGGCCGACTTTAACTTACGCTCTTGTTTTATACTCTGTACCGTAGGTACATAGAGTATTATAAGTTTGTGCAAAAGTATGTAACATCTATAAGGAAGCATCTCCGACCCCATAAAATATATATATTCTTGATCAGCATCAACAGCCGAGTCGATATAGCCATGTCCGTCTGTCTGTTCGTATGAACGCAAAGATCTCAGAGATGGTAAGAGATAGAGGTTTGACATGTATGGGACATATGCTTCTTATGTCTGCAGGCAGACCAAGTTTATTTTCAATTTTGGACACGCCCCCTCCCGCCCCCGCAATTTAGAATTCCCATCATCATCTCCCGTCATATCTCCCACAGTTTTGAAGATAGATGGCTTGTTCCTTCTGGACATATTTAGTTATTAGGATAACTTATCGATCCGCCAAAGAAATGAAGAAGATCGGAAGAACGGTTTTCGAGTTATGTCAAAAGACAAATTTTCTTGGTACAGAGTATGTTATAGTCGGGCTTGACCGACTTTCATTCTTGTTTTTAACTCGGTTGTATACTCAGAATGCAGGGAATTCATACGACTGAGTCTTTTTTATATTTTTCTAATACCGTCAAGGGCGATGTTCTAGAATTATTTTTCTATATTTTGGCGCGAATTTTTTAAATGGTTTTCTAAATGTAAGAAACGTGCTTTCTTAAATTAAGGGCGTTTTACTAAATTCAACGGTATTAGCCCTATTTTAAGACACCGTGAAATGTATTTCTTTTCTTAATTCAACCTACCTATTCAAGGGTAAATCTGCCCTAATTTTAAGAAAGTATTTTAAAATCGAGATATCTAGCTTAGATTTTCATAAAGATCGGATAATAAATATTGTCCTGAGTAACGGGTATTTCGAAGTCGGGCAGGGCCGACTTCAACATACGCTCTCGTTCTAACTAATTTAAAGGACATTTCAACTGAGAACCAAACCTTTTTTCTCACTAAGACTGCTTTTCTGACTCTACTTTTCTATGGCAGCTATACTATGTATATGTCTGATTTCGTCCATACTTGTCAAAATCATAGAGCAGCATAAAAACCGAGTTTGGAGACGTTTGCATTGAAAACAAAAAAGGGTTTCTCACTAGAACTAGTTTTTCGACCGATCGTTCCTATGGCAGCTATATGTTATAGTCATCCGATCCGGCCGGTTCCGACAAATGTGTTGCGTATTTGACTTCGTGCAAAGTTTGGTTTCGATTGCTTTAAAACTGACTGAGGAGATAGCATAGAAACAGACGGACGGACAGACAGATGGACGGACAAGTCTGAATCAACTCATGCTGATTAAGAATATATACTTTATGTGGTCGGAAATGCTTCCTTCTATGCGTTACAAACATTAAAAATAACTTTAGGGTGAATTTCTACGATCAAAAAAATAATTTTTTTTTATTTTCCCAGATCCCTTTTACCCATTTTTCAATGGGACAGCGTATACAAACAGCGCTCGACTGATACGTGTGTTCCAGGAACAAGAAATTCAACAAAATGTCACATATTTAGTTCTTTACAATGTTAGTTTTCCCAAAACATTAATACATTAGAACTTTCAGGCAGTCCGAGATTTTCGTGAAACGGTGCAAGGAAGTCGCTCTGTGATTTTACAATTCTTACTTTATCATTATTTTCTTGCTCCTTACCTAAAGATTCTGATGAAAATGAAGTAAATAATTATTTTGAGGATTACGAAGTTTCTTAGGTTCTTAGGTCAAAAATGTGGTTTTTTGGATCCAAAAATAATTATGTAAAAATTGAAACCTATTTAATTCGGTCCGGTAATTCACACCAAATATGTTGTCCTTCCTGTTTCTGTTTGCCAAACTTTCTAATTGGTTAGAATGAAGCTTATAGAACGCATTCAGTTCAGTTCAACTAACCTCACGGACTATTACACCTTCCCACTAAATCATTCCGCATAAACCTAGTCAATCTCGTCGAGCGGTTTTCATTTGCCCAACTTGTTTTTGCCAAAGTTTTGATATATTTGCAAAACTCGCTCCATCTGGTATTTTATCGATTTTATTTGAGAGAGATTAAGGATGATTGGCAAATGCATTCTACCTATAGGTAGTACATTTTTGGCCGTAGAGTGGGCAGACTTCGATTAGAAGAAGATTAGGCCATATAAATTGCCTTTAGATATACGCCCTCTGATTTGATTCCTTTCGGACGTTACTTACGCGCATCCTTGCAACTGTTTAAAGCTGCTTTGGCGGGCTCTTGCAATTCGGGTGGCAAAATGATGGGCATCTGGGCAAATGCTTTGGACACACTGAATTCACCTTTTTTGGTCACCGTACCTGCCAGTTGAGCCACGCATTTGGTATAGCACTAGCAGCAGAGAAGCCAAATCAAATTTATTTACACTGAACAAATCCATTTTACTTTTATATTTACCAATAAGTCCTGTGTGGGCTCCAAATCGAAGTCACCGTCTCGAATGCGATCCAATATCTCCAATGGGACTTTAAATTTGGGTGTGCAGCCGTTGCGCATCATGTCGAGGGACTGCATAAACTGTTGCATATTCACAGCCAGCGACATTCTGTTGAGGAGGCACAACTGCAGCAGCAGCAGTATGGACTGATGCTTCATATTGAACAAAATGCCTGACCTGCACTCAGTCTAGGGGCCTTTATAGGTTCGCCCGGGACACGCCCATTCCCACGCGGGGTAGCAATTAAGCAGAGTGTTAATTAAATTGAATTTGTTGCATGACTGGAAAGTGATATTTTTGATTTTGTGGCACTTTGATTTTGCGCCTCCCCACTCACTGATTTTCCTTTAGCTGCGTTCCCTTTTTCATTGTGTATTTTAAATATGGCACCCACTAATCTCTCTAGGTTTCGCCATACCAGATTTTAAGAACGGCAAGGTGGTCAATCGTGCACGAGGATTTGTGGTGCGCATCTTTGATGCCATTTGCAATTGTGCCAACAATAATGCGGCTGCAGCCACAACACGATTTAAGCTGAGAAGCAGCAGTGCTGGTGGAGGAGGTGCCGGCGAACCGGAAACCCTGGCCCTGAGCAAGAAGAAATCATCGGCGGAAGGCGGCAAAAAGAAGTCCAAGGGTGTCAGCATGGCCGACGATGTGGAGGCTGGTGTACGACTTGTGGACTAAGAGCAAGCAGCTCCAAACGAAGGCGGAATTATAATCAAAACAAAACATTTATACTTAGAGCTAAGGCCATGGGGAAACTTTTTGTGAAAGGACTTCAGACTATAGACATGTAATACATCTCCAAGACGATCCTAAGCTGTACGTTTTTTAATGTAACATTCAAACAGAGTTCGAAAACGTAAAATAAGTTTAACAAGTTTTATATATTTGTAAGAAATGTGACAAAAAGCTTGCAAAGTCTTTCTCAAAGCAATGGAACTTCTCCCAGTAATTTTCAAAAAGATATATTTTTTTTTATTCTTTTATGTTTCCTTTCATGACAAAATCTTCATTTTCCCCACTTAAAATATGAGAAGTTACTTATGATTTTTTGTCCTAAAATTTTTAAAAATTTTAGAATTTGGTCCTACAAAGTGACTCCCACGAAAATAGAATTGTTATTTTGTCAAATATCATAATATTTACCTTCGAGGCTTACCTAAAGCGCACAAAGTGAAACACGGCTCAGCATATTCCTAAGTATATGGGTTAAGCCTCGATAATATATCGATGATTTCCGTTGCGAGCGCTTTGTATAAACAAGAAGTTGTGTAGTTTTTAATCTTTGAGCCTAGTACAGACCTTAAGCAAAACATTGTCTTTTATTATATCAAAAGTGCGAAATAAGTGGATAGTTAAGGTTGCAATTCTTGGAAGTACTGAAGAAGATTTAGATTGTAAGTGTAAGAACCAATGTAATTTTAGAACATGGGGAAAAGATTTGGAAACTACGACAATAGATGGTCGATTGTTTCAAATTGACGTCTTAACAGCGAAAATAGTTTAAGCGACTTTGTATCGGTATTCAAGTAAGTCGCGCTTGGTGTCTTACCTCATTTTCGCAACTAAGGCTCGATAAGGTTTTCGATTTGTATCATAGCTAAATGTTATGAAATTGTAATCTTCTCATATTTAAAACGTCTCCAGCCCAGGCTCAGTTCAAGGGACCCGAAAATCCAAAATCGAACCGGTTTGAAGACTTGAATTGCTGTTTTCTTTTCTGAGATGTTTCAATTTATAAACCGAATCTCATTTACTGACATGAATTACAGGATTCTTAAAATATTTTAGTGCAGAACATTCTGTCAATTTTAAAGCAAAAACTACAAATTTTACTACACAACTTCTGAACTCTTAACTTTATTTTAAGTCACCCCGTTTAGAATAGAAATTAATTTAACCATTTCAATTCGCTCCTGATTTTTAGATTATACTTTACACATATCTGATGGTAAGCCTTGTCTATAGTTTTGCTCAAAATAATTTCAAAGCACAAACAATTTAGAGTCTTCCCAGGAAACCCCCTATCAATATCAAATATACTACTTGTAACTATCAAAATGTAGAAGCTTTAGCTGCTCATACAAAAAATGTATCAAAAAACTTACTTTATAATTTGGTAAACCTAAATGTGATCCCAAAAATGAAAAAATGCACAAGTAACTTTTAGGCTAGAAAAACTACCTATTAATGTCATCTCAAAAACTACTCAATTCTCCACGCACTACACAATCAAACTCTTAAACTTTATCAAGGACTATAAAGACAACTCCACCTAATCATAATTATATCTTTATACCCCTTATATAAATGTATACTGTGTGTAGTGGTAGTTAAATGAAAAAAAGCGAAACAAACTAAACCAAAATTAACAAAGGTTCATTATTATATATACATAAATGTGTACTGATTTTATATATAGCAAAACAAATGTAACAACTATATATATACAAACAAGTATAGACTTTTAGTTAATTGTACACAAAACGTACAACTTTTTAAAATGCCGCACAGGTTTCCACCAAAGCAAAGTAAACCAAACCACAAACGCTCTACGTATATACAGATGTATTTTTGTGAGGCCCTTTTGAGAGATCTAAGTACTATCTACACCAAATCCCAAATGGTTAATTTGATTTTCATAACAGCTTCTGGATACAGATTTTGTAAGCAATCCGAAAGGCATATTCCGGTTTAAGTTGTTTTCTATGGGTTTGTTGCTTTCAAATGATTCAAGATTGTGACAAATGAACTGTCGTATGTTAGTTAATAAAAATTATCAGCAATAAAGTGTAATAATGTTTGACATTGTCAAGGTGTTTCCCTCAGTTGGAATGGGTGGAGTTCATTGGAAAAACTGATGGACCCCTACAAGGCGGCAGGCAACAACAAGCTGAGTGCCATCCTCTTTTTTCTCATTTGGTGACATTTAAATTGTCCTACGCATGAATTAAAATGCAAATTGGCTATTACAAGAAGACAAAGATCGATTTCTAGTTACGCGAACAAACAAAATTGCCGTATTTGGTGTATTACCGTGCGATGATTACAAACTTTTTTCTGACCAAAATGGAAGAGCTGGACTTGGCGGACATGTATTTTCAAGAAGACGGTGCCACATTCCACACATCACGCGGAACAATGGCCCAATGGAGAGGCGAGTTCGGTGAACAGTTTATTTGACTTTTGGGGACGGTCAATTTGCCAGCTAGTTCGTGAGATATTAAGTCGTTAGACTATTTTTTGTGGGGCTTTGTTGAACAACAGTTGAAGAATTTATTCGTCACATACCGGCCGATATGTTGGAGAGTGTGCCAAAACTGGACCCGGTGAACATTTACATGAAATCATATTTAAACCAAGGCTGCAAACCTTTAAAATTATCCTTGAGGTTCGTTGTAAAATCCAAGGTTCGGTTCGCGGACCGGTTCTCGGAACCCCAGAACCCAAGGTTCTGGTTCGAACCATGGTTCGCTTGCACATAAAAGAATAGTTTGACTTTTGATTTATTAATACGTTGAAAATGAAACATATATACCTTCTATCCATAAGTATTTATCATAATGATCATTACTTAGGTTATTTCAATTATCAAATCAATTAGATGACATTACAAGCTTTAAGAAACTGCTTAGTATAAGTTAATAAGCATTGGAATTAAAAGAAGGAGTTCGGAAAAATGTATATGCATTAATATAACATATATATATATTGGTTGCCATTATTTGTGAAGTTTCACAGATATGCTCGGTTACTAGATCAGATTTCCCCAGTTAAGCGTATTATAATCTTCTGCTCAAACTAGTTATCATACTATTTCTTGGCACTTACATTAAAAATCCTCCACACTTAGTTAAAAATGCAGTTGTTTATACTAAAATCTCCAGAGATTTTCAATATTTCCCTTGATGTAACGTTGACGTTGAAAACGTGACCTAAATTGTTGAACCGAACCTCATTTTTCGAAAAAGAGGTCCGGTTCAGGCTCAGGTTCGAGGAGTCAAAACCCTCAAAAACCCGAACTGAACCGGTTCTCAGGGGTTCGATTCCGGACCGGATTGCAGCCTTGATTTAAACATTAAATTATATACATCGTTCCATTGACTCAAATAACGATTTAATCAATTTTTCTGAGTTTTTTTGTATTTTTTTTAAATGAAATTCGATTTGTAAAATAAACAGTTTAATAGTATTTTTCATGGAAACCTTCGTAGTTTAATTTGTATTGTATATCATCTGTATGCACCATTTTATACATTTTGGACAATAAATTCAATTTTATTCACTTCAATAAAATATGGCAAGTTAAAGTTTTCGAGATTTGGAGACTAGGCTATAATTTCGGCTACCCGACGACCTCCAGTTGAGCGAAATACCCGAAATGAGCATGTAAGCTCCTGAATTTGATAAAAAATGTATCTTTACCAGTCTTTTGAAAAAAAGATTTGGTTTGACGAATATTGATAGAGACATCTTGTCATGAATTAGTGTTATTGAAACCCACCCTAACAAAGCTGAGCATCGTTCCCAAACCGGTTTAGGCATTACGAGAAATTTATTTATTATTTTTGTAAGCTTCTTTTGATAGGCAGCCGTCAAAAGGCAATTAAATATAGAATATATATATGCCGCACAACTATTTATATAGTCATTGTATTTGGTTAATGTTACTTCTATGGAATTAAAACCCACCGAACCGCATCATTAGCAATGCACATCACGTTTCCAGCTCGAACAATGCCCAAAGATGTTGCCAAAGTGTTACGTGGCTGCTAAGCAACATTTGTGTAAAATATAGAGAAGCCAGGCGATGGCAGCATGTAGCTGGACTGCTTTGGCAACATTTGAGATAAACAACGAAATATTCAGTTTTTCAATGCGGCTCTAGCTCATAAACATTAAAAGGGACCAGCATTTTGGTAATGCAAAAGATAAGAGACATTATAAAAGTTATATAAGAAGCTCGTACTGAACAAGATTCGTATTAAAAGTGCCCGGCGAGTGCCTCGATAATCAAGGAAAACCCAAAATAAGTGTCAACGCCTCAAACCAGCTCGCACTCAAGTCCAAGGCAAACTGTGTAAGCTGAGAGAGCTCGGCTGGCTGGGCTCACTATCGAAACAGTTGCTTGACGGAGAAGTACAACGGAAGCGTCAAGCGATAAATATATACGAGAATATCAAATTTAGTCTACACAATGAAGTGTTTTTCTGTGGTTCTGGTGTGGGCACTTTTAAGCCTGTCCCGAGGGCAGGTGCTATCCAAAAGCTATTCCGAAGATTATATAGGTAAGTCGACAAGCCAAGAGAGTGCTGATAAGCTCGGATGGACTTAACGCCTTATAAATGCAGTACACCTAAAAATGCAGAGGTTTTCTTTCAGATCTGCTCGAACTCAGCGACAATGATGAGTTCCAATGGGGCGAAGCGGAAAACAAGGAGTACCTAAAGAACAATCAGAGTGAACAAACTGAAGGAGTCTCCAATTTTCTAGCACGTCATCATTTAAACAAAAGACAAGCTCCAGCCTCGACTGGTTCCCAATTGCTGGTGAGTGCTAGTGCTACAGAATTTCTTTCGGTTATTGTCTGTTTAGTATGCACACTCGATCTGCACCCAAATCAACGACGAACAATGAAGGAAAGGCATTGCCGATATATTGATACCCTGGCAGTTGGCTTATATGATGTTAATAGAGCTTTCTATAAATATTCTTACAACAATTTAAATTTTGCTTTGAACAATGCTAATTGAGTGAGTTACGATACGATACGATTGTTATTTGGTTTGTTCATATTCATATTAATTAGATTTCGATATAACTCGATTCGTGTTAAAACCAATGATGCAAACTGATGGGAACTTAGCACAGGTTCGGTTAAGTGATTCATGGAGTTTTTAAACCACCGGTTCGGTATATAGCATTGTTTTAAAATAAAGCCAAACTACGGATTCGGTTCGGATCAGTGCTTTATTCTTAGTGTTTTGTATTTCAATTACAAATTTTGAATCATAGCAATAAATAGAAAAACTATGACTCATATAGAAATATTTGCACGACTTTGGTATTCCCTTTTTACTCTAACGAAGTTAACGTTCCCTTATTGGTTATTCAAAAAGGTCCTATAGCTTGGATTGACTTTGGTTCGCTACAATCGTTTACAGGTTACAGTTAAAAACAAGTAAAGGCGCTGCAGCCAATTTTCCCGACTACAAAATACCCTGTTCATTTGTTTTCATTTATTTGTTTTTGAATTTTTGAAGACGCACGTAGCCGGTTTTAGTAACAGCTATTAAATTGTCATCCTGAATGTAGACAACATTATTTTGAACTTTAAACGGTTCTAGTCTAGTTCTAGTTCTAGTACTAGTCCTAGTGCCCTTATCAGCTCAATGGTTTCGCATATAACTCGGGTGTTTTTTTTTGTCCGATCTGACTGTACTTTTCAGAATAGATAGATATTGGGCCTAGCTTGATGTATACTAAACCACGAGAGGATCCATTGAGGATCTGACGGTTTTCTAGGTCTAGGATCTGACGGTTTTTGGTGATAAAAGGAGGACGGCGGGGAATTTTCCAAATCTGAAACAAACTTGATCTGCGTACGGCATACACCTACCTTCCTGCAAAAATGTGTGGCTCTATCTCTGAGATCGACGCGTTCATACAGACATGGCTATATCGACTCGGCTGTTCATGCTGATCAAGAATAAATACACTCTATGGGATCGGAAATATTTCCTTTTCCCTGTTACATACATTCGCACAACTTCATGATATAAACAAGAAAGAAAGTCGGTCAAGCCCGACTATAACATACTCTGTACCAAGAAAATTATACGCTCAGCATAAATTTTGATGCTGCAGTAGCAGCGAACAGTCTTTTGATCATAACTCGAAAACCGTTCATCCGATCTTCTCCATTCCTTTGGCGGATCGATAAGTTATCCTGCTAACTAAATATGTCCAGAAGGAACAAACCATCTATCTTCAAACTGTGGGAGATATGACGTTTTTTCTAAATTGCAAGGGGCGGGAGGGGGCGTGGCCAAAATTGAAAATAAACTTGATCTGCCTGCAGACTTAAGAAGCATATGTCCCAAACATGTCAAACCTCTATCTCTTACAATCTCTGAGATCTGCGCGTTCATACGGACAGACAGACGGACGGACGGACAGACGGACATGACAGACATGACTCGGCTTTTGATGCTGATCAAGAATATATATACTTTATAGGGTCGGTGATGATTCCTTCTCGATGTTACATACTTTTGCACAAACTTATAATACTCTGTGTACCTACGGTACAGAGTATAAAAATGAATATAAAAACCAT
>JAWNNO010006728.1:0-126248 GCA_035044985.1 Lordiphosa fenestrarum
AGTTAAAGGCCTTTGTACTAGGGATTCACAATGATCTATGGCGAAAGTGAATCATGGTTGGGAGGGTTTAGACGCCAGCCTCGCATCTACATCTGCGCGAGTGCCTTTGTTCTGACTAATGTATCCGGCAACCTTTGTGTGAATTAAAGTCGAGAAAAGTACAGGGTTGTCCATTTTCGACGGACCCATCTGGCAACGCCATTACTTTTGACAGAGATGTCAGATCGCTTAATGACATACCGCGTTTGAAGCGTCAGTCCAAGCAGATTTTTACCATGGAACAATACACGCCACGCGAGCGCTCTGAAATAGTTGAAATTTACATTCAACAGAACAAGTCAATTGTGAAAACTCAACGTGCTTTTAAAAAATTAAAATTTCACATTGAATGGGACCGTAAATAAGCAAAATTGCCGTATTTACGCCACTGAAAATCCTCAGAAGATTCAAGAAGTGCCTCTTCATGACGAAAAAGTCACAGTTTGGTGCGGCGTTAGTGCGAAAACGGTCATTGGGCCGTTTTTCTTCCAAAATGAAAATGGCCATGCTGTTACCATCAACCAGGAGCGTTATCGCGACATGATGACCAATTTTGTGATGCCAATTATTCGTCGAAAGCGTATGAGGCAGTTCTGGTTTCAACAAGACGGCGCTCCACCGCACACAAGTCGCATAACAATCGATTTTCTGAAGAAATTGTTTCCGGGCCGTTTGATGTCGAAAAGTGGTGATTTGGACTGGCCACCGCGTTCGCCCGATTTGACGCCGCCTGACTTCTTCTTGTTTGGATATTTGAAGTCAAAGGTTTACGTTAACAAGCCAAGGACCGTAGAAGAGCTCAAGGACAACATTCGTGAAGAAATAGCCGCTATTCCGGCCGAAATGTTGGCGAAAACGATGGAAAATGCTGCAAAAAGGGCACAATACGCCATCAACGCCAGAGGCGGCCATTTGAGAGATATCATATTCAAAAATTGATGTAAACAAATCTACTTGGAACAAATTAAATGATTAAGATTGCCAACCGCCAAATTTTTATTTTTTTCTTTGATTTTTTAAAAAAAAACATGGGTCCGTCGAATATGGGCAACCCTGTAGAGTCAATAGTATCCACAAGTAATAACAATGGGAGACGAATTAGGCTTGTATTAGGGACTCTTAAAATAATTAAATAGTGTAATGCGGTGGGATTTGTGTTTGCCAAGAACCCCCCATCCGACTGTTTGCTAGCCCTCGTAAAAGGGTCCCGTCCGGCATTCACATTCCCTTGGTCCAGTTCAGCTGAGCATAGATGAAGCCAAGCTCGCAGACAACCGAATACTGTGTTCGTTACAAAATGGGACAGGCAGAAGGAAACATTACCGACCCCATAAGGTATATATTAGAGCTGCACTCGTGACGTGAATTAACTCGTGTCACGACGTGAACGTGAGCAAACATAGAGATCCGTGCGTGAACAACCGTGGTTCGTGCGTTTTTAGTGAGTGAACTTAGATCAAACATCGTAAACGCAGTTGTTACGAGTCTGCTTCAACAAGGGCCAAAAGCCGGCTAGCTTCAGTCCTCCTCAGGGCTGGGTCTTTCCCAACGGCCACAGACAGCACAATCTCCGACAAATCGGCATCTCTGCCCTCACAACAACAACAACGAAAAAACACCTATTCACACACCTACAACAAAACACTCGGGAAGCACATAGAACTTGAGGCTTAGCTGGTACCCCTCACGCGCCTCCCCCTTCCTGTGGTCATCCCGTATTGTTTGTTGGGATCGGCCACCCTTCCCAGACGTCTGCTTCTGACTACTCCATGCCCGGATTTGGAGCCACTCCCCCCCCTAAGAAACGCCTTAAGCCATCATTTTCATCAACACTTAAACATTTAATAGACAATGGTTCTAGGATTATACATATCTAAGTCTACAAGCTTTCTTTATCCTAAATCTATACACAATATATTTGGATGATTATGTGAGCATTTGTATTAACATTATTTCCTTAATTTTTGTATGGTCGTGGACGAGCTGAGATGGAGGGTATTTATATAAGAGATGGATGCGACTTGGCTGAAATGGAGGACGAATGGATTCCAACTTTAAGTTTGACGATTCTGCTACTTGGGGTAGCTCAATGGATGCTTGCCTACCTAACCTATTGGAGCTCCAAGGGCAAGGACGACAACAAATATATGTACAATGCGTCTTAAATGGTCAGGTTGGTTCCCTTATCCCTCGCGCTTCACTGTCTTAAATTCCTGTTAATTTCCTTTTCCTTTATTGCAGCCCATCTGAGCTCGCGACAAAACCATTAACAATATTCGGGGATTTTCAACCCGCCCGAGGACATTTACAAAATAATCCCCCAATGAAAAATAAATATGAAAATGACCATAATATAGTTTTAAAAATAATGTAAAGAATTATGAATAAATATCTAAATAAGATGCAAATCTGGCGGCGGGAACCATCCGCCCAAAATAGCGAGCTGCCTTTGTAGCTATGGCTGATAATTTTTAGCTCCCCAATGTGCCTCTCTGCCGCCCAGGATTCACTCCTGCGCTCTTGCCCGCCTCCCTTGGGACCAAATAGATTTTCTGTTCGCAGACGGGACTTAATTCTGGATCCCTCCAGCAAAATTTTGTTGCGAGGCCAAGGTGCTGCCCAAACAAGGGAAAGTCTTGGGAGCTACCAAGTCGCTCGGAATGGACTCACTGAATTTAAGGATGTCCTCTAAGTGGGGTGGTCCCAGTCGGGCTTCGTAATCGGGGCTCCCTCTATTCTCACAAGTTAGGCGGCGGCCGTGGTCCGTCTCTGTAGTTTCGTCTTCTTCCTCCTGCTTGGCTGTTAATCAGCTCTGCTGCTGTAATTATTCGGTCCACTATACTCCGGTCAAGATTTCCTTCCTACGTTGTACTCACTTTAGTTTATTAACCACAGACCCGACAGATTTGATTAATTTTCACCTCCACGTTTCTTTTTTCTCTCGCGACTCCAAAAAAAATGTACGCTCACTTAACTCTTTCAACCGCCGCCTCTTGACCAGACTGTTCTTCCACCCACTCATTCCACCCCTTTAATGCCCTAGCTACCTTGCCGTTGTGAAATCTCATCTGTCCCAAGGTTAACGCCCGCTTCGAAGGCCATGGCCTAGATTCCCTTGGGAAGTGGGTGCGAAAGGGACTGCATCTGTTGCATCTCATTGTCACGCAATCTCCCCTCTACGATCTATCTTCATCCCGGTTCCAAAAATCCACGCCAGGGGCGCTTTCTTTTCCCCTTCATAGGCGTGAGCTGCCCACTCGCTCCGATCGCCATTTTCAAATTCACCGCCCTCCCCAATACCTATCGATGAACCCCAAAATGCAACACAGTATTCAAGAAATTTGTTTTAGTTTATTTGTTGTCTAACAAAGTATCATTACTAGACAATAGGCATATTGTTTTATGGTATTTATCTGACAAAATTATACGGACACACTTCGAAAATTTTTCGTTTCCCAACTGCATCAAATCTGCTTTAAATTTAATTATAGTCAAGGCTGCAAACCGGACCGGAACCGAACCCCTGAGAACCGGTTCGGTTCGGGTTTTTTGGGGTTCGCGAACCGGACCATGAACCAGGCGGCGTAAATTTTTGACTCAGCGAACCTGAACCCGAACCGGACCACTTTTTCTAAAAATGAGGTTCGGTTCACCAATTTAAGTAATTTTTTCAACGAAACAAAACATTGTTTATTACTTTCTAAGTGCCTCGAAAAACGTTCTTCTACATATTATGAGCTCTGTACCAATATTGGCTGCTATGTTCTTAGACCCAAGATTTCAATCTTTGCTTACTTCTGACCATAAAAAAGTAGCAAAGCAGCACATTGCAAACATGCTAAAGCGCCAAAAAATATGCTTAATGAGAGTTTTCAAAATTTGATCATAATTGACTCAACGTCTGATTGCGAAGACGGGAATTTTATGAAAGCAATAAACCAATATCAAATATAAAATCTGTAAATGATGATATAGATTCCCTTAAAAATTGTACAAGATCACATCCACCTACAAATGTTTTAAAATTTTGGAAACGTCATAATAACGAAGACTTAAAAAATATTGATTTTACTCTACTAGCTGTACCAGCTACTCAGATATCAGTTGAACGAGCATTTTCAACACTTAAGTTTGTTCTTTCTGATTTAAGAGCTAGTATGGATAAACAGATCCTGGAAGATATAATGCTAATTAACTTAATCTAAGCAGTTTTTAAAAGCTGTTAATGTCACTTAATGGATTTGATAATTGAAATAACTTAAGTAATGATTATTATAATTAAGCATATGGATAGAAGGCATTTTCGACGTATTAATAAATCAAAAGACAAACTATTTATTTATGTGCCAGCGAACCAAGGTTAGAATCAGAACCTTGGGTTCAGGGGTTCCAAGAACCGGTCCGCAAACCGAACCTTTTATTTTAAAATGGGTTCGAACCCCCGGACAGAACCTCCTGGAGAATTTTTGAGGTTTGTAGCCTTGATTATAATTATTTGTGACAGAAAAATAGACGAAAGTTAACTTCTGCTCGGCCGAAGTTTGTATACCCTTGCAGCACGTTTTCTATTTAATTTGAAGGACATATCCACTGAAAACAAACAAGTTTTTCCCAATAAGACTACTTTTCTGACTCTACTTTTGTATGACAGCTATACCATATAGATGTCCGATTTCGATCAAACTTAGTGGAATCATGGAAAAGCATAGCATACTAAGAAATACAAAGTTTGGAGGCGTTTTCTTTGAAAACATAAAAGTTTTTCTCACTAAATCTAGTTTCTCGACCGATCATTCATATGGCAGCTGTAACCTATAGTCATCCGATTTTGACAAAACTTTTAAGAGTTGTGTGAATCTTTTAAAGTAAATATATGAAAATTTCAAAGACGTTTACATTGAATTACATTGTTTGCATTACAAACAAAAAAGTCACCACCTTTGTCCCCTTGGAAATCGACGAAAATTTAGTTCCCATTCTCAGAAAAAAAGTCGCATTGTAAAACCTAAGACAATATTATTGCATTTTATCACTATATCAATTTTGTACTAAAATGAATCAAAAAGCAATTGGAATGGACTAAGAACGTATTGAAACAGCAAATTTTAATTAACAGTGAATAAATCCTAACTGACTGTTCTCATCTCAAATTTACATATATTTTCTACATTTTACATTTTATATACATTATGGGTTTTTACCCAAAAGTATGCTTCGAAAGTATGTAGAAACCAGTGCAAATAAAATTTTTTTTTCTTTTTGGGCAAAACGGCAACGCTTGGTGTTTTAATGAATTTATAAAACAAAATAACTAGTTTAATACAAATCGCGAAATGTCGGGAGCAATCATTATTGAGTTAAATCTATTTATTATTGTTATTTAAGCCGAATCAGATGTGCTAAGGTTTAATGGGAGGTGGAGATGGAACTGGAATCAACCGCCTTGGACTAGCGTAGCCTGGGAGAACCTGCACTGCAGGTAGGGTGGGTACGTCTGAATCCGGGACTGGATTCGATTTTGGACTTGGATTTTGGAAGTTGGATTAGGATGTCCCTTTTGGTTATAAAGATGTTTTTTTTATACCCGTTACTCGTAGAGTAAAAAGGTATACTAAAGTCGTGCAAATGTATGTAACAGGCAGAAGGAAACATCTCCGATATCATAAAGAATATCATCATCATCATTCATCAGCATCAACAGCCGAGTCGATATAGCCATGTCCGTCTGTTTGTCCGTCTGTATGAACACCTAGATTTCAGAGACTAGAAGAGCTAGAGCAACCAAATTTTAGATGTAAGCTAGTATTGTCTGCAGGCAGATCAAGTTTGTTTCAAATTTTGGCCACGCCCCCTCCCGCCCCCGCAATAAAAAATGTTGAATATCTCTTACATTTGTAAGCTATCAAGCTTAGATTTTGCAGTATATTTAGTGCATGTGGCCAATATGTACAATCTCACAAATTTTCATAAAGATCGGATAATAAATGGCATAGTTAAAAAAACGTTGCATACTTATATGAGCCGCATGGGGTTATTAAACACTAATTGCCTTGAGTAACGGCTATTTCGAAGTCGGGCAGGGCCGACTTTAACTTACGCTCTCGTTCTCTCTGTGTAGAGGTATGACGTGTATGGGACAAAAACTTCTCACACTTGCCGGCAGATCAAGTTTATTTTCAATTTTAGTTACGATCATTTCCGGGCCCCCAATTTTGAATAAACGTCATATCTCTCACAGTTTTAAAGATAGATGGATCGATGCTTCTAGACTTATTAGGTAGGTAGGTAGTTCCGGCTGACCCCATAGAGCTTAGGGTCCTTAATGAGGCCGCGTGATTATGTGGGTACGTTTGACTTAGAAATCCAGGAGTATTTTTGACGATTTGGCAAATGCCAATAATTGTTTTGTGGGCCTCTTGAGTCAGCTCTGGACAGCTGCAAGTGAGATGCTCTAGAGTTTCAGCGATTCCAGGTTCCATGCATTTCCTGCAAGTGTCCTCTGTCGTTATGCCTATTCATTAACTTTGACTTTATCCTTGTTTTTCTACACTTTGAATTAATTTTCACTCTACTTTCTTCCGCACTCGCATCAGTTTTAACTTAATCAGCTGCAGCTGCGCAGGTTAATAATAAACTTGAAAATAAACACCAAAAGCTTTGCCGTCTGCCGCTGCGCAGTTGCCCAACTCACCCGAATCTAGCTTTTTTGTTACCAGTTAAATTCTAGGTGCTTTACAGCTAGATGTAGGATAATGTTTTTTTGATACAGTTTATCTGTAGGGATGTTAAGCAAGCCGCAGTTCAAAAACCAACAACATACAACAAACAGCATACAACAAAATTACGTGAGGGTTACTAAATGAATGGTTAATTTTGACTGGAAATACAGTAACAACTACAAAAACAAAATACATGAAACAGTTTGTTGTAGTAAATTTACTTTTCGCAATGGTTGATTCAACATACCAAATTTTTTTCTGTGTAATGGCCACCTCCAGCTGCAGGCTGAACGGCGTCCATCTCTAGAACCAAAGACTTACAGATATTATAGATGACGCATGTGGAAGAAATCAAAAATTGGTAGCCAATGTCACCTACCAAGAATTATCATTTTTGTTTCACATGAAATGTAAATATACAACACACTTAGAAATATAGAGGGAAAAGTCACTAGAAGCAGACGTGTGTGTTTGTCCTCAATTATTGAAACCATGATGCAACAAAATATGTGGGGCGGTGTCAGTGTGATGCGTACTTTTGCCAAAAGCTTACGCTACAGAAGTATGCGCAGCACCATGATACAACAAGAGAGGTGAGGTGGCATCAGTGTGAGTTCTCTGCAAAGTACCTTCACGTTCGGTGCCGCGCGTACTTTTGTGACACCGCCCCACCTTGTATTGTTGCATTATGCGCAGCACTGAACGTGAAGGTACTTTGCAGAGAACTCACAGTGTGCGCGGGGCACTCTACAGCCCTGCCAAGTGATCTGAATCGAAAAAACCAAAAAAAATCTTAAAGTAGATGAAATTTGGGGGGCCTTATGATTTTCCGGTTTTCAAAAAACCCTTTTTAAAAAAAGTGGAGACCCTTTTTAGGAAAAACACCATTTTTGCCTTGTTTTATTTGTTTTCACGTTAAAAAAAAACAGTACTAAAAAATTTTTTTTGACAAAAAACGCTTCCTGAAAGCCCCCTAAATTGAATAAGCTTTAATAAGAGCCGACAAACGTCGAAATCGGTGTAGTCGTTGAAGCGGAATCACGTCCCGCGCGCAAAAAAAAGGTGTTTTGAGAAAAACGCGTTTAAAGTTTGACGAGCGCGCGCTTCTATCTTTTTTTCGGCCGACGCGCTCTCTCGTCTATAGGCTATAACTCCTAAAATCAATTAGATAGGGAAATATCCTTTTGCCTACATATTTTTAAGACCGTAAGGATGAAAATAAAGCAATAAAAAAAATAATTTTTGTTGGTCGATTTTGAGTAGAACCTCCCCTTAATTCGAGCCAATGAAAAATATTTCCATGTTCGGAAACATACGAATATGCCAGAGAAGTTGACGAAAACAGTATTTGAGCCGCCGAGATAAAATTTCAAGTGAGACTCGTGAAGCTAGGATTCGTCATAGACAGGAACAAAAGGATGCTCTGGACATTGCAGCAGCAGCAGGTTCTTTATAATATGGCCCAGGAATCGATGACTCCATGTAAGTTAGAAAAAAAATTCTAGCCCTGTTTTATTGTTACTCAAAACTTTAAACGCGTTTTTCTCAAAACTATGTTTTGAAAGTCGGTTGACAAGATTTCTCGAGAACTACTCAACCGATCTTGATGAATTTTTACACAGGTCTTCGAGATACATTTGCCATGACTTGGACGAAGCATTTTTATACCCTTGCAAAGGGTATTATAATTTTGCCCAGAAGTTTGCAACGCATAGAAATATTCATTTCCGACCCCATAAACAATATATATTCTTGATCAGGGTGACGAGCTGAGTCGATTGAGCTTTGTCCGTCCGTCTGCCCGGCTGTCCGTCTGTCTGTCTGTATGTTTCTACGCGAACTAGTCTCTCAGTTTTAAAGCTATCGAGCTGAAATTTTGCACAGAGTCTTCTTTTTGCTGCACACTACTAATATGTCGGAGCCGACCGGATCGGATGACTATATCTTATATCTCCCATAGGAACAATCGGTCGGAAAACTAGTTTTAGTAAGAAAAACTTTTTTCTTTTCAATGGAAACGTCTCCAAACTTTGTAATCGTAGGTTTTATATGTTTTTTTATAATTCTACCAAGTTTTATCAAAATCGGACAGCTATACCATATATAGCCATACAAAAGATAGGTCGAAAAAACAGTCTTAGCTAGAAAAACTTTTTTGTTTTTAATGGTAGCATCCTTTAATTTTGTATTTGTTTGTTTCTCGGGCTTTTACACAATTCTACAAGTTTTTGTCCAAATCGGATGACTATATCATATAGCTCCCATACGAACGATTGGTCGGAAAATGGGAAAAAAGTATTTTTTGAAAATATTTAAGCGAGCACTTGCAAGGGTATAAAATCTTCGGCATAGACGAAGTTAGCTTGGCTTTCTCGTTTATTTGTTCAAATACAACTATTTCCAAAAAAAAAACAAGAAAGAAAGTCGGTCAAGCCCGACTATAACATACTCTGTACCAAGAAATTTTGTCTTTTGATCATAACTCGAAAACCGTTCATCCGATCTTCTTCATTCCTTTGGCGGATCGATAAGTTATCCTAATAACTAAATATGTCCAGAAGGAACAAGCCATCTATCTTCAAAACTGTGGGAGATATGACGTTTTTTCTAAATTGCGGGGGCGGGAGGGGGCGTGGCCAAAATTGAAAATAAACTTGATCTGCCTGCAGACATAAGAAGCATATGTCCCATACACGTCAAACCGCTATCTCTTACCATCTCTGAGATCTGTGCGTTGATACGGACAGACAGACGGACGGACAGACGGACAGACGGACATGGCTATATCGACTCGGCTGTTGATGCTGATCAAGAATATATATACTTTATGGGGTCGGAGATGCTTCCTTCTGGATGTTACATACTTTTGCACAAACTTATAATACTCTATGTACCTACGGTACAGAGTATAAAACGAGAGCGTAAGTTAAAGTCGGCCCTGCCCGACTTCGAAATACCCGTTACTCAGCTCAGCTCGGATAAGTATGCAACATTTTTTTAACTCGGCCATTTATTATCCGATCCTTTTTAAAATTTGTGAGATTGTAGATATTGGCCACATAGACTACACTGCAAAGTCTGAGCTCGATATCTTAAAAATTGTGGGAGTTATTCCATATTTTTTATTGCGGGGGCGGGAGGGGCGTGGCCGAAATTTGAAACAAACTTGATTTGCCTACAGACAATACTAGCTTATGTATACAATTTGGTTGCTCTAGCTCTTCTGGTCTCTGAGATCTAGGTGTTCATACAGACGGCCGGACGGACGGACGGACGGACAGACGGACGGACGGACGGACAGACGGACATGGCTATATCGACTCGGCTGTTGATGCTGATCAAGAATATATATACTTTATGATATCGGAGATGCTTCCTTCTGCCTGTTACATACATTTGCACGACTTTAGTATACCCTTTTTACTCTACGAGTAACGGGTATAAATACCACGAAATATTAGTCAATTTTTCCTTTTTTTCGTTAAAACCTCTGCCAAAAACCCAGTTTTTACTTTATTGATTTTTCCTTCGTCCTAGTTCTAGTTTAAAGTCTTAAGTAAACATGTATACTTTTTATTTGCACTTCGGATGATCCTCCTAGAAGTTATGCTGTCAACGCGGATGCACCTTTTTCACGAACTCTCGCCGGAAATGACGTCACAATGACAGAGCTTTTAATATTTTGCTTAAAAAATTTCGGTGATTCCTCATTAAATGTGTATCCTTAAGACAAAAAAAAGTTTCAACTAAAAAAAAATTATTGAAAATATGCCGTTTTTCCCTTAAAGGAAATATTTCATGTGTTGGCGTTGCAAAAATTTATGTTTGATGGTGGATTTTAATTTACTGAAGGAAAACTTTGATAGCCCGAAATACTTTGGTTTATTGAATTTGATCCATATTTTTCAATTTAGCAGTGCAGTTCAAAACTGCAGAATTTTCAGATATATACCGTTGCGGTAAATGCTTCCCTCTTCGCGTTACAAACATCTGGACAATTTTCACTTACCCTCTGCAGCGGAGTGATGCACTGTACTTTGGCCATTTCCCCAAACATTCGTAACTTCCCAGCGACTGTTCCATTATGCCAGATGCATTCCATATCGAAGTAAAACCACTGCCAAATTCGATATATATCTAAATAATTTTTCTTTATTTAAAAATTAAATTAGAAACTAAATTTAGACGCGTAGACACTTTATACAACATGCGTAATACATGGTTTACATATTAACATATATACGATTTACGATTTACGATATAGGAAGAGCTTTAAATAACAGTAAATGTATGTACGGGATGTGGCGCAGGTGTGATGGGTGCAGGTGTACGGGTGTGTGGTTGTGCTGATGAGTAGAAAGTTGTGCACTGGACAGGGACTTACGCTAGGTAGAGTGGAAAGATTGAACAAAATATTCATATAATCTCAGTATTCAATGCTCCTGGCGGGGAAGGGATGTGGCTGTGGCTGGGTTCGGCATTATTATTGGCAACTCTCGAGCTCATCAAGGGAACCTTAGGCTTATTACTTAATATTTTACAACTGGCTGTACTCGGGCAGAGAGTCTGCTCTCGTGGATCAACTGGAACTGAACTATTTCGCTTTTGCAGAATCCTTGGGTGCTGGTCATTGTGACTTTGAATAAATATCTATTGAGTGGGCGTGGCATGTTGGGACTATGAACAACAGCAGTGTAAATGTTGGCTAAATTACAAATAGTTCAACGGAAGAACAGATTTGCCGTCTTCTTCTGGACTGCACTGGTCGGGTCCGAGCGCGTCCCCTAGAAGCGCTTCAAGAGCAGCGGCTTGTTTCTGTCAGCGAATGCCGTGTTGATCCACTTAATGTCGGGCTTGGCGAAGCGCACCGACTGGCCCTCGCCGCAGTTGTTCTCGCCACTGAAGACGCCCTTGAGGCGAACGTTGGAGCCACTGCCGCAGGCCAGCGCACTGCCAACATCGAACTCGCAGGCATCGAACTTGGTGGAGCTGCATACTCCGGTGCCGTCGGCGGAGCAGTCACTGCGTGACTGCGCGTTGGTGGAGGTCACGTGCATGATGGCGCCCTCCTCGTGAACTGTTTGGTGGGAAGAAGGGGAGAGGTATGATTAGTACAGGGTAAAAGAGGAAAGAAAGTCCGTAAAAGTCTTGGTCGATTTCCTGTGTTCGTAAGGAGTTCGGACCACTGGGTACTATAGATGTTTCTAACCCCCAGTGGTCAGCCCTGCGACACCAGATGGAATAATCTCGGACAACCTTTGGAGATACTCCTATTCAGAAGCAATGAGGTTGGTTTACCACATTCTTCTCTCGATGTAGTTTCCTTGAGGAGTTTCCTCAAGGATCTCCCCCTTTACTGACTATCCCAACTCACTTGACAGTGCTTGCTTGCCCCAACCGGTCGTCACACATTGCTCGGATGCACTCGGATCCTCATCGCTGATGCAGATTGGTTGAATGTGGGTGGCAAACTCGAAACGCTTCTGCAACCGAATAATGGCCAGATCGTTGGCATTGGTGGCCGGGTCGTAGGCGGGATGGATATCAATGGTCTGGGCGCCAGTCAACTGGAAGGGTAGCGGCTCGTTAGTGCTGCCCAACTCCCATTCACCAGCCTTGATGCGTACATCGTTGACGGGAACGCTGCAAGGAAATTGTCTTGTGAAGGTGTCCGGCTCCTTGAGGCCTAGTCCACACTTACCCATTGACACAGTTGGCCGTCGTCAGCACAAACTCGTCACCGATGATAGCACCACCGCAGAGCAGAGTCTTGCTTGACTCGCGCAGAATCATTGCCTGCCATGGAATCTCGGCAAAGTTGGCATCTATGTCCTTAACGCCCGTGGGCTTGGTGCTGTTGTAAGCAGATGCAAATGAGTTCATGCATGGGTTGGGTCTGGCAGGGGCTTACCGCTTGTTTCTGGTGGCGCACACGCCAGCCAGATTGACAGGCCAGGGGTCCACGTAGTTGGGGTCGCGACAGCACTTGCCGGGTGCTCCGTTCTCGGGCTGCAGACAGTCGGTTAGTGGCACTCGGAAGGCGGCCTCCATGGGGCTCAGCTCAACGGGCGTGTCGCTGAGGACGCCGATGGCGTTACAGTAGTTCTCGGGTGAGCAGACCAAAGCGGAGGCGCACTTGGCAAAGTGCTTGGGCACGTTCACGGCTGGGGGAGTGGGGAAGATCTGAGGTGAGAGCTGATCCTCGCCGCGGTAGACGGGCTTTTCGTTGGAGGGCTGGGGCACGCGATCTTGCTCATAACTAGGTGGCTGCGTCGGACGCTCACGGTGAGGAATCTCGTTCACCGAAACGGGGGGCAAATACCCATTGGTCGGCTGTGGCCTTGGTGAACGAGTAGTGGGAGGACGAGTTGGTGCACGAGTTGGTTGCGGCTGGGTGGGCTGGGGTGGCTGATAGACAGGACGGCGAGTGGTCTGTGGCGGCTGATAGACAGGGCGGCGTGTGGTCTGCGGCGGCTGATAGACAGGACGGCGAGTGGTTTGAGGAGGCAGGTACTCGTTGGTGGGGCGAGTGGGAGGCACGCCGGTTGTCGGCTGTGGGCGATAGGTAGGCTGGGGCTGGGTGGTGCGGGGTAGTGCAGGTACCGTTGGGTTAGTCGGCAGCGGGAAGTTCTTCTCGGGTAGGTTGAAGATGTATCCGTCCTCGGTCAGAGTGGTGGAGGGCATGCGGCAGCAGACCTCGGGTGCATAGCAACGATTTGGCTGGAAGAAAAGAGGAGGGAGACGAGTGGCTAGAGTAAGTCGATAGGCACGCTCTGCCGCATAAATTAGCACCAGCTACATGCCAGCCAGGCCGACGTGGTCGTGCTCTGACGTCCATGAGCCCGCGCATTAAATTGCAGCCGCAGCCGCGGCAGCCACCGCTGGTAACTACTTGACTGGCAATGTGCTGCTACCTGGTCATTAAAGTGGCCAATGCTGGTTGTCAATTGGTTTTGTTGGTGTTGAATGTTAACCCAGAAACTTGCAGCTTCATGGTGTAATCCACGCCGGAGGCGGAGGTTTTGAAATGTCTCTGATTCTGGCGAGATGCAGTTGCTGTGTCAAGTTTGTCGCCCAACTATTTTGTTCATGGAAATTTGCTGCAGTCGAGTAGGTGTAGGCTGAGACACCAAGAGAAAAGCCAAGTAAGTCGTGTCTGATAGGATCTTCACAGATGGGGAATACCATCAGCCGGACTGACTCTGTATTTATTTATGACTGTATTTATACGGTGAAGCAAGCTTCATCAAGTTCTAGATAAAGAGGTGTAAAGGGGCAAGCGACACCATTTCACCTGTTTCCTAAAACCATGAGCTGTTTGAAAAACTTCACCGTGTAAACCTGTGTCATTATATCAGAAAAATCCCACAAAATATTATCCACATTATCTAGTGTTGATACGTGTTAATCAACAAGAAACGAAAGTTTCATGAGTACTGCGTTGACGATGTTTATTCATAATTCACTCACACGTGCTCACGCACGAAACATAGTGTTTGCTAACGTTCACGTAGTGACTGTCGTGACATACAGTGATATCACGTTACATGTGCAGCTCTGCTAGTAACACCACTTTCCAAGGCATTTGCTTAATGGGTTTACTTTTCTTTCAGGAAAAGAATGATCAAATTTCTGTGGAATATCCGGACCTTGCATTTGGAAAAATATTTCCCAACATTTAGTCAAGTTTTACAAGAAATCTTCTCTTTTAATTACGATAATCGATTTTCATTATCATTCATCATTCGATAAAATTCTTTTTAAATTACCGAAATTTTCTCGATACGTGGAAAAATATAGCAAATTCTGTAGTGTAAACTAGTTTTACAGCCAATGCCTTGATTCTACGATTTCGCAGCTTACTTGATGCATGATCTCTCGATACTCTCCGCTTAGAAAATAAAGATTGGGAATTGGGCAGCGGGCAGGTAATTTGGAATTTGATTTGTTAATGAAAAGTAACTTTACCCCCTTAACACTCGAACTAGGCTTAGCAATCTTAGCATCAACTTGAAGAAATGAAAAGTGTGTATTAGACGAGAGCCCACCCTGTCACTTTCATAAATTCCTCAGTTTTGTTACTCCCAAAACCAGCTTCAATACAGAATCCATCATCTAGACTCCACACATTCGCCAGCAACTCAGATTTCTCCAAGTGCACACAGAACCGCCTTGCGGAGCTCCCACACCCACCACTTCTCACCAATTCGCGCAAATTTACCCATTCATGGACCAACTGATGGCAAACGGAAAACATTTGACATGCTCTGTGGGTGTCTGACAATGAAAGCTGGTGACTAAATATTCAAATTGATGTTGTCTAAATTCGAGAAATATGTGTGTATGGCCGCACACTGATATTTTTAGATCTGTTAACAGGTTTATTGGGAAGCAATTAGTTGGCGGACAGCAAATTATTTAATTTGTTATTATACTTTAAGCACTCCGCGAAGACGAGCCGCGGAAACCTGAGACCAGCATAATTGGAAGCCGCGGAATGGAATTCCATTAGGACTTACAGCACACAAAAGCTCGCGCTCATAATTTGCATAGTTTCCAGCGGCAATCAAAATATTCTTGCCGCAGGCTTACGCAATCGTCGCGCGATAACCAACAACAAAAGAAACCGTCAGAAGCTTTGCTCTTTGTCGCCTGTCCAGGCGGCTTTCCCACACGCCCATGTCAACGGGACGCGACCTTGGGGCCATTGTTTCGCGCAATTTGTAACTCATAACTCAAGACGGTGGCCGCCGGCGTGTGTAATGGCAAAATAATGTGCTCATTTGTTAAAAATTAAGCAAAACCAGAACACTGGCAGTGAGACGCGACCGACGACGGGGACAATTGTTAATAATATTAATTAAAATATATGCGCTTCCGTTTGACAGGTCGCCGGACTGGCCCAGTTCCGCGTCGTTAATGGACGCGGCCATTACCAGTCGCCTTGTCCTTCTGGGCATTATCATTAGGCGCAGCCGCCGGTGACCCTCTCAGGTAATTTTCATCAATTAAGCGCTAATCAAATGTTATCTTACATAATGTAGACATCAGTCCGGGGCACGCATTCAGCTTTATGCAATACACGTTATCATTAAGGATGGTGGAGGGCACTAGCACGCACACCGACCCAGCCGCGATCAATGACAACAAGCTGGCGGAGCCTTCCACCTGATCGACGCTTACCTGCACGGGCACTGCTTATGATCAATCATTTCGCGGCCCAGAGATAACAAAAGCGCCAACAAAAACCACAAGCTACTTGTGTACGAAGCGACAGTTAAAATATGTAATCATCAATAACAACCACAACGCCAAAATGCTTTTAATAAATGTTGTTGTTGGCCCCAGCGGACAACTTGTCCACTGCTGAGGCTGTGGTTGCTGTTTTTGTGGCCGATGTCTCTTAGATTGTCAGCCGCAATTTGTTAATAATGTTGCAATTACCGTAAGTATGTGTACGAGTAGTGCGAAACAAAAAAGCTATATGTACATTTGAATGCCAGTTGCCAAGTTCAGTGTGCGAAACGAATGACTTAGGCGACAAACTCGGCCGTCGAGAAGAAGTCACTTATGTGTTCTTCTCTGTTCCATCGCTCAAGAATCCAGAGAGAGAGAGAGAGAGAGAGAGAGTGGACAGTCACTCACACATGCCGATGAGCTGCTGCTGCCTTGCTTCGAGATCGAGTGCATCGAAACAGGTTGAAGTATTTCTCCATCAATTTTCGATCACTTTATGACCTGGCTCTTCCTTTAAAGACTGTTGCTTTCGTCACTGTTTCTTGGATTATGTTTGCGCTGCCCAGGTGATGGGGAAACATGATCCTCTCTTGTCCGAAATGCCAAATGCTCTTCGTCGCCAAAACACTATTTTCATTTGCCAAATTAATGACCTGTCTGTCCCACCGTAAACATGAGATTGTTTTTATGGCCACATTAAGGTGCCACTAACACAGCGCCAAGTTCTGAAAAGTTTTGTGGTTTTTGCCAGCAATTTATGCGCCTATAAAAATACACAAAGTTTGGATTCGCCTCAGGTGAAGATGCCGCTGGCGGCCCTGAAGTGCATGTTCATGATGGCTGCCTGCATTTTATGGCACAGGTTTCCCCCGTCTGCATAAGTCTTTTGTTTATGCCAAAGACTTCTAGGCAAATTTATGCATTAGCCTAGGCACGGCATGGGCTTGGGTGTAAAACATTAAATTTACGATCGGACTGGATGCCACATAAGTTCGGCTAAAATACATATTAATTATCGGCCCGGCCCGCCATTAAAAGCACCTACAATGCGCATTTAAATTATGGCAGCAGCAGAGCAAACATCGGCTTTGTCTCGAGTCGCCATTATGATCGAAATAATAAAACACGCATTAAGCCAAAGCCTTCGGAGGGGAGCACCAACCACACTGCGAATATGCTCAGTGTGTGCCGCAGTATAACGAATGCTAAGCGCTGTCAACGACTCTGCGGCGGTGCCTCCTCCTCTCGCTCCACGTCTTGGCTCTGTGACGCGTTCGAGCCCGACCTAGACCTTGACGGAGCGACTGCATATTGATGCCCACGATATGCTCTGTTTGCTCTCTATTACGTTTGCTGGTGTTTCTCTTTCAAACGGTTTCGGTTACAGGTTGTCCAACTGACAGCTAGATAAACGACCGGCAAAACTACTTGGGCAGAGTTTAAGGTCAAACTGTGAAGTAGTTTGTGAAAATGTTTGTTGGAATACAATTTGAGAATTTTTTTGGGGAATTTTTACACACAGTCTAGCTGTGCCAGTGCCATCTCATCCAGTCAGTTTTACATTAGAACAACATTTTAAAGAGCGCTTTTAAAAGCTGTTACTTTTCAATTCTAAGGTCTTACAAATTCGAACAAAAGCACTGACTCGCAGTCTTGGGAAGTCAAATGAAAAACCAAATGAAAATTTTTGCAGTTCTTAGCAGATTCTTGGCACTCACTCCAAGTTACTCCACTTACGAATGGAATTAAAAAGTAAAACGATTCCGAACCGTTTTAATTTTGGTGTTCCCGTTGCCGAATGAAATAGCAACCGATTTTCTTTACGAATGAATGTTCGAATCGTTATCGAATTGATATTCAGCAATATGGCCGCCTTAACAATTTTGATCAAACAGATCGGTTCCATTTCGGTCGATTTTGCATTTATCTACATGAAATTTCTAAGGTACAAGATAAAACAAGTAAGGGCGCTGCAACGGAGTTTCCCGACTACAATATACCCTGTTCATTTGTTTTCATTTATTAGTTTTTGAATATTTGAAGTTGAATGTAACCGGTTTTTGTAACAGCTATTAAAGGGTTATCCTGAATGTAGGCAACACTTTTTTCTAGTCCTGACTAACAACTGACTTAAAACATATCTCCCACAGTTTTAAAGATATATGGTTCGTACCTTTTAGATATATTAAGTAATCAGGATATCTTATCGATCCGCCAAAGGAATAGTGAAGGTCGGATGAACGGTTGTCGAGTTATGATCAAAAGACTGTTCGCTACTGCAGCGCAGTAGCAGCGCTGCTTTCAGCTGCTACTGCAGCATCAAAATTTATGCTGAGCGTATAATTTCGTTTGTACAGAGTATGTTATAGTCGGGCTTGACCGACTTTCATACTTGTTTTTCAAAAGTTTTAATTAAATCAAAGATGCTAGTGTGGATCCATCTTGAAATGTTAAGAATGTCCTCTGAAGTATTGAGTAAGAAAGGACGGGTGAAGAATGTTTCTGTAACGGAAAAACAGGATAAATTTGATGTTTCAGGACAAGAATATCCAGGACTACCCCGTTGTCAATCCTATTTCGTAAGGGATCCATCCTTACGGATTCATTTACTTTTTGAGTGTAACACTTGCAATTCCATTTTCAACTGGTTGGTTCTATTGAAAATCCTCGAGCCTCTGTTTTGACATTTTCCAACGTCTCGGTCTTATCTTGTGCTGAACATGTTGAGAAATTGCTAAGCATGAAACCGGCTCTGCCCGAAAATATGGCGCTTTACGCAAACTACTTGGGGCCCACAAGTAAAACCTCATTCTTCACGCAATGCCGCATGTTACAAAATGTAAAACATGCAATGCACACACGTCCACGTCCACGTCCAGCAGGCTCAGTCAGCCTAAACTAAACTGAAATGATAAATGGCCACAATGGAAATATGCGCCATAATAATATTCATAATTATGCAGGCACCGGCCAGAGCCAGAGCCCGAGCCCGAGCCCGACTCAGAGCAGAGCCGCTGCTTGCGTGCGTCCATTAATGCGATGTTTACAGGCAGGCGTTTAACTTAAATCTGTTATCAGTCGGTGGCTCTCTTAAGGTCGGTCAATAGCACAGCGCATAGCGTCGCCCGGGCCAGATATAGTTATACTTATTATTGGTATGTCGGGATCATGTAAACATTAATTGATCAGATATGCGCATTAAGCGGGGACAGAGACAGAGGCTGAGTTATTGGCCCACAGAGGTCTCCCTCGACTCCTGCTAGGCTCGGGCGCAGCAATGTATGCGTTGGCCTACTTGGCGCACTCAGCCTTAGCCTTCAGCGACCTTGTCGTGCATTCCGCGCATTTTTCACTGTTAAACTACTCAAGTTATTTCTCCTCTTCGCACTCTTGTAAATTAGGGATACTCGGCTCGCCAACTGGTTGTCTATACAGCTGTTGCACTGGACCAGTCACCGCCGACCCGCCGCCGCACCCGTCCCCGGGGTGCACTCGGTGGCATGCCACGCAATTGGCGTCAATGCCTGCATAACTTAACGAGTTCGATGCATTATGGTGCGTAATTGTCGCTGAGCGGAGGGGAATTATGAGGCCCACCTAAATGAGGGACGCCGGGAAAAACGCAATAGTCGAGCACCCCGACTCGGGCATACCCTGTACCGGTACGCACTGCCGGTTTCACAACCCAAGGGAAAGATCTCATTTGAATGCAGACGCAGAGGCGGTTGTGTTTCGAAGTACACAGAAAAAACCAAAAGTAAAATGATTCCGCTTCAAGTGCGACCTGCAGCTGCGAGCTGTCTGTCTGGGCTGCAACATAATTCACTTGCTGTGCTGATTTTTTCAGCCATTGCATGCAACAACAACGGCAACAACAGCAGACGCAACTGACCCGTTTTGTTGGCCATTGCATTGCATGTAAACAAATTATGCAATTGCAAGAGGCTGGGTGAAAATCTTCGGATATTGCCCTCTCTCGCTCACAGTCTCTGGCTCTGGCTCTGGCTCCGTCTCGCCTATCCGTCGCTCCGGTTGGCCGTAATTTAACACTTTTTTTCGGCCTGCTTGCATATTGCATTACTTGTAGGCTCAACAGCATTCCAGCTTGATTGCTGCTCGACGGCAAAGGCGGGCGGGCGGGCAGGCAGGCGTCAAGTTCGCAGCCCGAGTCTCTCGTCTTTTAGCATTGCCCACTTTGGCAATGTCATTGCCGTATGAGGTGGGCCAGAATGGAAATGAATGCTGGCAAAGAAGCTTTGCGACTTCTTCACTCAGTTGGCCGTTTATACTGCCATACACACACTTTTGCGGGATCAAACCGAATATTGCAGCGCACTTTCCTATAAAGTATGTACAATACTTCGGTAGATTATTAAGACTTGGCCTATTCCATTTAAATTGACTGAAAACTAGGCACCCACAGGTATTACTGAGTACCGAAAGAACTGATGGTCCAATTTTTCCAATAGCACCTTTATTTTCATTGTTTTCGAAACTTCATATTTATACAGAGAAAAAATAAATGTCAATATCAATTTAATATTTTGACACATACCATTTCGAAACTAAAACATTTTATTCTGACCATTAAGAGAAAGGGAAGTATTGAAAATATAAAGGGACAAGGGTCAAGGAAAGGGAAAACATATTCGTACACGAAAATCTCTAGAGATTTCGGGGACACCCCCGATTGTTTCATTTCGGAAATTTCAAGCAACGTATCGATATATTTATGGTGGAGTACATTGTCTTCGTACTGTGAAAGTACGAGGTCCTGAATTTGATCCTCAGTCAAGGAGAGGTAAAGTGTACAATTGAATAACATTCATTAATTTGTTGTTTTCTGATTCTCTAAAACTGCAAAGTGAAGTGAAAGTTGTATAGGACAGATTAAAAGGCCATTTCAATATGTTTTTTATTTTTTGTAACAAAATGACATTATAAAATATCAATTTGTTTTTAAAATATGGATTTTATAAGCTCGGAGTTCAGTTTGATGTTTTCGAACGGGAAATTTTCAACTGATTAATATCGGTTTTTTATTGGTGTGAGAAGATACAATATTGAGCCCCATTATATTACCTTGTTCCTTAATTTTGTTAATATTTGGTCATTTTTATAGCTTGGTCTTTCGATACTATCGAAAATATGTATATTTTAGTAAAGCAATGTTCTTGCTAGATTGAAACGTTCATAAAAATTAATCATATTTTTTCGGACGGACCAAGCGCTAGCTCTACAGATCTGATTGATAAAACATCATGAAATTGGTACTTAGGGTCGTTTTCTTAACTTCTAAAGAGCTGCTATGTGCCAGTTAATTTTAGAGTTTGCTCTGTTATATTTAGGATTATGTAAAAGATCGCTCTATTTTGAAGATTAGAAATCGGCCCTTAGTCTTGATGTCATTCCATCGATATTTGTATAAGAATAATTAAGTAAGTCCCTGCCATTTGACAGCTATCTAAACCAATATTTCTACTAAGTTTTTTTACTAACTATTTTTATTTTTACACTTTCCAGCTATTTATATAACCTGCTTCAGCACAACATGGCCGATATTGATCAAAATCGGATTAATATAAAGCAGGCATGCTCCCATTGTTCCTAATGCTCCAAGTGTTATGCTGCGCTCGCTAGTTTCTTGGGGCCAGCTGCACACAATTGTCTCGCTTCAAAGTTTGTTAAGACAACAAATTACTCGGCGAAACAGGGCAGTTTTGGCGATCGAGTCGTTTGCAAAAACAAATATACGCAGTGTCATTCAGTTAGGTTCATCTAGGACTCTATTGGTGCAGATTAGATATCTTGCCTTGGACTTTGGATATATAAACAAGAAAGAAAGTTGGTCAAGCCCGACTATAACATACTCTGTACCAAGAAATTTTGTCTTTTGATCATAACTCGAAAACCGTTCATCCGATATTCTTCATTCCTTTGGCGGATCGATAAGTTATTCTAATAACTAAATATGTCCAGAAGGAACAAGCCATCTATCTTAAAAACTGTGGGAGATATGACGTTTTTTCTAAATTGCGGGGGCGGGAGGGGGCGTGGCCCCAAAATTGAAAATAAACTTGATCTGCCTGCAGAGATAAGAAGCATATGTCCCATAAACGTCAAACCTCTATCTCTTACCATCTCTGAGATCTGTGCGTTCATACGGACAGACGGACAGACGGACATGGCTATATCGACTCGGCTGTTGATGCTGATCAAGAATATATATACTTTATGGGGTCGGAGATGCTTCCTTCTGGATGTTACATACTTTTGCACAAACTTATAATACTCTATGTACCTACGGTACAGAGTATAAAAAGTATCTCCCATAGAATCCATCTACAATTTACCGTGGACACTTGACTGTAATTAAAATTAAATGTGATTTCCTGTAAGTTGGTTTAAATGTCACTAATTGTGGCTTTTGTAGACTTTGGCTAAAAAGCGCCTTACTGTTCTTCATAAAATTGATAAATCGTGCTAGGGATATTCTTCGGAAGAGGTTTCGCAATCAGCAAACTTCCATCTTATCATGGTTCTTTCCTCGTCTGCAGCAAATCAAAAAAGATGTTTAATTATAAAAAAATAGGGTAACTCGACAAACTGCAGAGTCAGTTCGAAAAAAAGGATTACTAGTTGGCGGTACGGCAGAGAAGCAAATGCCAGTGGGTATGCAAAATACAGTCAGGCATTAAATAAAAATTGGATACTAGAAGAAAGATAAAAGTTCCCAATCAAGCGTTCTCGGCACTCTCTGTACCTCATACTGCCCGAGAGATTGGGCAATGCTGGATTCCGTGCAGGAAGTGATGACAGATGTTACAATTGATGATCTATGCAAATCAAAAGACAATGCCCCAAAATCACGATTCCTGAGGCTCAAACGTTTTTGAGCAAACATTTATGGCTTTCACAAGACTTGACTCATTCAGTCAGTTGGTTCATCAAGTTCACATGTCGGTTATGTTTATTGCACGCCGCGGGAAGCCCCACTCTCAGCATTCGTGTCGTCTGCGAAATTTGGAGCAGAGCCCCTGACTAGTAGAATCTTTGGCTCAAAATGCCAACTAATTGTGTGTTAATAAGCTGTCGGAGCTTTGTTAGTTTTGCCTTTTCCTAATATTGTTGCTGCATCGCTTGTGAAATGTGCGGCGGCCACTGAGACGAACTGCATCAGCGGCAGCTTTGTCTGGCTCATCATTGGCACATCAAAAAGCGATTTTATGCAGCTACTTTTTGTTAATGGTTTTATGTTTCGCGGCCCAGAAGTGCGCTTATTTGGGGCCCAGCATTTGATTCGGAGATTGCATGAGGAAACGCGGTCTGCGTAGTGCTAATGATTGTTTCCCACCTTTGTTGCCCAAGCGGCGCGATTCTGTGGCGGCTACCGCGGATCGACAAATGGCTTCTGATTCGCCCACTTACCCCTTGCTTCTTCACGTAGTTGATGGCACTGATTTCGCCATTGCGGCAGTCTTGCGGGGCCACGCAGTCCGAGTCCCTGGGGCAGGTGTCGTACGGCGCGGGCGTGGTGGTCGTTGTCGTCGTGGTGGTGGGAGGCGCGCGATAGGTGCAGCAAATATCGGTCTCAGGCTCGCAGTTCTGCAAGGAAGGAAAATATTCTCGAATTAAAACGCTGACTTGGTGGGCAATCAATCAATCGATGGCCGGAGCCGGGCCGCACCAGCGAGTCGCCACTCGACGGCGTTAATTAAGATTGCTCATGCCGTGGCAGTCGTCGCCTCCGGCAAAAGGTCACCGCGGTGCAGCCACTTGCATAAATGATGTGTTAAAAAGTGCCCAGCCATTACTTAGTTGTACTCGTATTTGCATTGAACTCTGCCGCTGTTCTGGCGAACCTTCAGCGAGACATCTTGCTAATTTGTGGTTCTTTCGGTGGAGTTTTTTTGCAAGCGCGGTCGGCTTGGTCAGCTGGCGTTTTAACAATTGCAAATTAATAACGCTGTTAGGTTTTGCCAAGTGGCTGCGTCCAGAGTTCAACCACTGGCCAAGGTGGGCCCCCCCCCCAGTCAACAGTAGCCGGAGGCGGTCCGCAGGCGCATCGCCCGCGAAACGCATCAGAGTCTATGATGAAGCTGCCGGCCATTAATCTTAATTATGCCGTTTAAGTCGACTTCCTAGCGATCTCCATAAACCAGTTCACGCTCTGTCCGAAATTATATCAATCAGCCAGCGACAGATTACAATTTAAACTGTCCGAGCCAGAATTGATGGCCGTCTAAATGGTGTTCACATTTTATTGTCCCGCTCGGAATGGTATTTAAATATGTTTTTGTGCGTACGTTCTAAGCCGTGACCTTGACTAATAAGTGGATCCAAATTGGTGTGGAAACACATTAAACTGCCTGTACGAAAGCGTTCAAAACACGCGTTTCGCTGGCTTTCGAAAGTTCTTGGACCGGATTTGAAACACCGAAGCGCTGCACAGTGAAGCAAGTACGAAGCGACAAGGGGACGAAGCCCTAAGATGTGCACAGCACTCAGATCGGTCGCTGAGGAGGGCAGGTGCGGATGGATTTGATGTCCTTCACCTAATAGCCTTTCCTTATTGCAATTAACAGAGAATTAACAGTAATGTTAACATTTTAACATTATGTTGTCCGGGCAGCGCAAAGTATGTAACTTTTATATTAACAGAAATATTTCAAAAGAACTGATTTGCTTTCAACTCCACAATTTATTATCTCATCTTTATTTAAGAGCAGTGGCAGGGTGTGGCGCAGCGGGTGGTGTGTGTGCCTGCTATGCAAATAGTCGTGTTGTTTCTTTATGAACTTGCACACACGGTTCTTTTCTCTAGATATTGGCAGTAGCTTTGAAGCGATAAAAAGAAGCACAAATGTCAAGAGATTGAGATAAACTGGGACCTTTCGGCTGTAGAAATTAAGGAAAACATTTATATTCTCGAAAAATATGCATAAATGATTTTCAGAGCCGAACCTTTTTCGTTTCGGGAGCTTATAAGCTTTAGGGTTTTGGTTCATGTCGCCATCTACCTTTTTTTCTAGCTTATCTTGGCACGTTAAGTTCCACATCAAGTGCGCTCATCCCGATCTAAAACTGTATTCTCAAATTACAAAACTCGTCGTCTGCCCACTGTGGTCGGCGCTCCATTCCAATTTAAATTGCAAATACCCATTGGTTGGCATTTTATTAGAACTAGACAACTTTATGTCAAGTGAGCGAACGGGCACGAGGCACGTGGCTAATGATACTAAAAACCCACTAAACTGATTTGGGTTCCCACCGAGCCGGAGATGTTGGCTCTTGACGCCCGGGTTGATACACCCAGCGATGGCGAGGGCTTCCCGTCAGCGAAAATGCTTTGACATCATCGCTTTTGAGAATTTTTGCTTAATTGCCAGTGTGTGCTCATAAATACGTACGAATATATTTATACATTTTGCAATCATTTCTTTAATTATTCACATCTACATTTGCCCAGTGACGTTCAAATATTTGATTATTGATTTAAGAGCTTTGCACGCCAAACGCAAACATTCGCCTAGGAATTCGCCAAATTTCCCGGTTCGCATCATTAAAACGAGCTTCTGCCCACCCCGCCTAATTATACAGGATCTGAATCGTTCTCAAAGTCAAGTTTACACGCTGTTGTTTGCACTCAGAATGTGTTCACATGGCGCAAGTTGCCTAATTTGGGAAAACAATCGCGAGTCTAGCTGCCGCTGAGTCAGCGGACTTGGCCCACGCGCAATTGGTGTGAGCCAACTCTGGTTGAGGCGCGAGCAAATATTAGGCGAAGTAGTTCACATGTGATTGATGGGCTAGTTAATTGCAGTTCGGTGTGCCATTGAAATTCCTCCAGTTTCCAGGTTCAATGATCTGTCTTAGTTAATGACCCCCGAGCGCTTATGCCTGATTAGTGTCAGTTTCTTAGCATGTTTTATGTTTGGCTGTGGTCCAGTAAATTATGGCCAAAGTGATATGCAAAAACTCGAATCCACTTGCCTTTGTGTGGCGGCTGGTGTTGTAAACTTAACTACATTTTTTCTAATTGACTTTGTCACCAATAAAAATGCATTTGTTGTTATTTAAGTTGCCAAACTTGTCGTTAGCATCGGTTGGTCAATGGGTCAGCGCTGAGAGCCGCGCCGTCTCAATTTTTTAGCTTCAATAATTTTTAATTAAAAAACATAATTCAAGTGTTTTGCAATGCAATACGGGTTGTAGGTATGTGCGAAATAAAATGCTCATTTTAGATGTCCAATGGCATGCTTGATCAACTCGAAATGGAAGCCAATTAGGTGGATGGCAGGATATAGACTGCGGGATCCAGACTGCCAGTTGGTTGCCTCACACTTGCAATTCGAGTTACCGTTGAGTCATCAACCAATTAACAATGTGTTAAGAGGACAACAGTACTAGGGAAGTTAGTCTTTTGTATTTTCCTTGAACTTGATTTAGGAATTCGCCCCCTTGGCGAGTGCTCTTGGCAAAAATTCGCTCACAAGCTACGATTTGTATGCAGGTGAGTTATCATGGAGCTTAACCCAATTTATGTTCTTCCATATTTAAAGGAGGTTCTGACGGACAGGGTCACGCAAATTGCTCATAGCCTGCAGTTAATATTCCTTATAGACCGCAGTTACTCGTGGCAAGAGCAATCAAAGAAACTGTGTTGGCGATACTTTTTGAACAAACCTCATGCGATTGAAGTACTTATAGTTCGAACTAATGGTATTTTATAAGTATGTGCCGAATGCTTATTTCCAACTATCACTTGGGTCCGCAGCATTTCTGGTGCGGATTTCGATCCGTACCAATGTTTTGATTAATAGATTCGGAATTGTAATTTTACTTCGGATAAGGGCTGGTATTGAATTCATGGCGTCCTTTTCATTAGTTTCAGCCACGAATTTAACACAGACATGTCCTACTACGTCATGAGCTTAGCTGATTTTAGGCATGATTTCAGTGCTGAACACATGGGTGAGATTCATGGGAAGTACTAAGACATGCCTGAAATTCAGTTATTCGTAAAACTCAGGGAATTTTCAACCGATTCAAAATATGATTTTGCATAAAATCCGTTGTCTAGTAATACCTGATTTTCGTCCGATTGTTTTAATTGAACGGGACAAACGGATATGAGTAGCAAGCCTTAGAAAAAACAAAAAACTTAAACAATTTTCTATTAATTTGTGACCGTCAATAATCCTTGATCCTTTACGAGTTAAAAAAAGGTTTATAAAACATTGATAGGGATTGAGCTGAGGCATTCATTATGCAACTTTAGTTATTCTATTTTATTCTAAGCTCATACTACTTATGAAGTCTTAAAACTAGTAACAAGTAACAAAAAAGGACATTATCAAATATCCATTGGATGATTTGGGTATCCATTTGGAATTTTCAAATATTATATTCTGAATAATAAAATATCCATTTATGTTAAGTGGAATTTAATTTTTCATTCCACAGAGCTGAAAATCATGCAAGGAATATCAAAAGAGGATTTTTTAATACCAAAACCTAAGCATTCCAAATGGATTTTGTCCATTCTGTGTACCGTGGCCAACGAAAGTCCATGTATTTGCCTCTGCGTTAGCAGCTAGAAGCGGCTCTGCGAACTTTCTTTTGCTAATACTGTGTCGATCGCTTATTAGATATTTAATGTACGCTTTGAACCTTTGGTAGAAAGTCGAAAAATGGAATGAAATGAGATGGGAGCACGGCTCTATCAACAGAGAGGAGCAGCCTCCGTTTTAGTGGCTAAAAAGGCAGACGCGAAATGAAAAGCACTCTCCGCTGTGTTTAACGTTTTTGCCAACTCATCTCCTACATTTACCGCTGCATAAATGAACTCATCTGTGATTTAGTGCCCAGTCAGCTACCGCACATGAGGAAGCGCTTGGAAAAAGAGAAAACCGCAAGTCAATTTCAGGCCTGGGCCCAGGCCCAGGCCCAGGCACAGGTGCACTGATATCAATGAAGCCCGCTGCCTCCTGCCCTTTGAGACCGGAGCACGCTGATCGGCTTTTGTGTTGCTCTTTGGGTAATTTATGGGCTCCAAATGCGTATGCAAAGGCCGGAGAGAATGGCAGCGACAGCAGCGACTTTGGCATTTACATAAATTTCTTTTCGGTTGCGCGCTGAACTTGGCGTGGAGCAATTAAACATGAACTTCGTTTTTTATTTGGCCGTATTACGAAATGGCTGTCGCGACGCGTACAAACCGGAAAATAACGGTAACTGTGCCAAAAAATCGACAACAACAACCGAAATTCAGATCAGGCTAATCAAGCAGCAACTACGACTGCAATATTTCCAGCGTTATCACCGCGGACAGGCTTTTAATTTCGGGGCTGCCTGTCAGGCGGATGGCACGTTTATTATTATTTATTTTTGTTTTTTGGCCGGCTCCAGGTAAAACCCAAATCAATGCCCAATTATGCAATAGACAACTGGATACTCAAAGCAAACACCCATTTGGCAGGGGAGTGGGGGAAATTGAAGGCACTTGCTCTCGACACTTACCTGAATCTTTGGCAGCTGCTGGCTGTAGTAGCCGTTTTGGCACTGACCCTTTCGCACACACTGCTGGCCGGGAGCACACTTCAGATACTCCTTGGGCGGCAGATACGTGGGCCCCTGGAAGGGTGAGGCTTGTCGGCTAATGATGGCATGGTTGAGGAACACATTCGACGAGGGATTCACCGAGTAGTGCGTCTCCGGCTGCTGATTGATGCCGTTCTGGTATTGGCCATTGAGGAACATGTTGCCCTTGTAGCTGGCATTGGCCAGGGCCAGCATGGCCAATGGCAGGACTAACGCGAACTGCTTTCGACACCGTGACATGACTAACGCTGCTGTGGACAGAAGATGGGAGATTGGGTTAAATGCGTTGAAGGGGAGGTGAAGTAGTGTGCATGAAAAGTGTCAATGCCGTTTCTTTTCTGAAGCCCGAAGTACTCTTTTCGCAGAATCTAGTTCCTGTCTGATTTCTAAAAACGTTGCAAAGTGTTCCTACAACCAATCGAGTCTTAAGCGAATTCTTTCTTAAATTAAATAATATTTCTCAGAATGCCCCAAATATTTTAGTTTCAATCTTTTCCTCTACATACCTTTTGAAACTGCCGAGATCACAGATTCCTCTGTCTAAATTAACAAATTTAATCAATTGAAACATAATTAAACTTGCTGCACAGCGAAGAAAAAATTTCAATATCAATTTGATCTGGGCTGGTTAATTTGATATTTTGGCAATTATCATTTTTTTCAAATCATTTCGAAACTATAACATTTCATTTTGAGCACAAAGAGCAGGGGAAAGAAAGGAAAGGTAAAGTAATTAAAATAAAAAAATGATATTTCTGAAATTATTTATCCAAAAAAGCTTAGTTTTCTAGGAAAATAAACCTGTCATATCCAACATATTTTTATTTTTTGTTTCAAACAAACATCATGAAATATCAATTTAGTCGTAAAATATTTATTTTGTTTGCTCGAAATGTCAGTTTCATATTTTCAAACGATTTCAATTGATATGGGAAGGTATAATATTGAGACCACGATCAATTCATTATTTAGTACTGTTTAATTTATTTGGAATTTTGGGAATTTATTTCTCATCTGCCACACAGAGCTTTGTGTCACATCAACTTACAAATACTAGTGTAAAATTTTAGGTTATGGCTAGGTGATAGGTGTCGCTGTTCAGTTATTTACAAGCTAACCGACTTAGGGTATTTGGAAAAGGGTTCCAAGCCGCCTGAAAATCAGGATCAGTTCGGTTCAGTGGCTCAGAGATGGTTTTTGGTTTTGGTATTTTGAAATTTAGTTTCTAGTATTATCTTATATTAATTTCCCAAATATATTTAGGCATATATTCGGTCAAGATCGAATGGATTTAACTTTAAAATCAGTAACTGCCAACTGGGAAGAAACGGCAACGATGTGTAGCATTGTTGAATCGAGCGAAAAGTAATGTGATACTCACACAAATCAAGCGACAACATCCAAGGAAGAAACGGTGTCTGATGACTGACTTAATCTCATGATATAAAATGAACTTCAAAACTTAATTAAGCTTTTAGACGGACAGATCGTATCTTGGGGTATCGATTCAAATTTCCAAAAATTCCGAGTATCTTTGTCTGAAGATAGAAGTCTTAGCTCTCGTCATTGATCTGTTTTTCTTTGTGGTTTGGCTTAGCATTTTTCAAAGGATGGAAACGGTATATATCCCTGGATATATGACTCACTCAAAGAGTGAGTCTTGTGAGAAATACTAGGCCATCCCTGCTAAGTACTTATGCATACTTTCTGTTAAGGAAAAGCTTAAATTTTAACTGGCGCTTTGTTTAAATGTAGTTTTTGCTTTATTTAAACTGGTAGCTATTTGAATTCCTCTGTTTTAGTTTACTTCCATGACCCCATGATGCCCATGCCCTAAGGCAAAATGTCGTATTCTCTATACAACAAAAGATCTAAAAGGGTTTTAGCAACTTAAATTTTTATTGGAATTATCTTTAATATGATTAAAATAATTCTCTATTAAAGAACGAATGCATCCAGGATACTAAAATAAAGTTTGTGACACGGAAATGTCTAGTGATGATTGTATAAGCGTTTGAAATTTTCAATTGTTTAACCTTTTTATGTAAAGAGTGGCCTTCGGTTGATAGATCAGGTGGTAAGCCCGAAAAAACAAAACGATTAACTTATAAAATATGAAAATACATGAAATATATCAAGGATTTCAGTCTTGAAGTCTAGCTATATTCGTTCTTAGTATAGTTTTTTTAAGCAACCAGTTTTGGGTTCAGTATTGAGACACTTGGACCAAGAAAAACAGGATCGAAAATTCATACTTGCATGAATAGTTTTCATTTCTATCGAACTTGTGACATCAAACAGTCTCGATCCAAGTATTAAATTCTCTAATTTTTCACTGACCGATTGACTTTAAACAGTCGATTTCAATTGACTTAAGTTTCGCCAATTATTCTAGTAACCAAACATTTTTAAATCACAATTTTAACTCGAAATAGAAGCGCTCATGCTAAAATATGTAGAAATTTCTGCAGCGACAATAGTTCAATAAAATTTAGTTCTAAACATATTTAACATATTGTGATGATGAAATGGTATCCAAAATAAAAAAGCGACATCTATTCATGCCATCGGTAGACAGGTTTAAGGCTCTTTTGTCCAAATTGAGCAACTGCTTCTACTTGATAATAGCAAATGTTAGACTAGCCAAGTCTATTCTAATGATTGGGGATCATTTGAAGTCCGAGCGGACTTTGTGGTCTCGCTTGACTTGTGGTAGTATGTAAAAATGCGTACTAAAATGTAAAATGTGCACTATAATTTTTTCCCAGAAGTTTGAAACGCCTAAAGGGAATCACATCTCCGACCACAGAGTTACTTTTCACAAACCGCAGAATTCTCAACGTATTGAACCTATCGAGAATTTTGAAGGACTATCGAGCTGACAGGCTGGAATTGGGTTGGCGGCTGCCTTGCCAGAGATTTCTTTCCTCACTCGCAAAACATTGTTGGGAGTCGTAAATACTAATTAGTATGTTAAGAGGTGCTAATCGCTGTTCGAAATTTACTCGGCCGGCCGGCTACTTCCAGTCTGGCTTCTGAGTGTGTCGTCACTGGCTCGATGACATAATTTCGCAACGGGATCGTGAACATGCCATAAATGAGCATTCGCTGGATAATCGAAGAGTAGGCTGAGCTGCCAGCGGTGCGCATTGCAAGCTATGGCGATGTATATGTATACCCCCCACCCGGCCGTGGCTAACACGCTAAATGGCACTTGCTGCCGACTGACTGGCTAACTGGTCGACTGCCTGACTGGCTGCCTTTGGGCCTGGTCTGTTGAAAGAGGTTTGCGCATTGCAGGAATTTCAAAGTCTCTGGCAGTTACTTCTACGGCAACTTGTCTGGGTCAGACTTCCGAAAATTTCATGCGAAGATTTGCCCACAAGATTTATTGCTGCCGGCGGCTGCTGTGCAATTTGTCAAAGATTCTAAGTCGGATAAATTACACGCCGCTGGTTGCTGCTGAACTGAGTGATGAATCTCTTACGCAAATCGGGCGTCAATTTCATAATTGATGCCATCTAAACGGACAAACCTGATTGATTAGCATTTGATGGGCTTACAAGTCAGATGCTCGAGTGGGATCCGGCTAAGAATGATTTGGCCATCGCCCGCGGCCGACTCGGTGTCTGATCGTATCTAGCGATCCAGCAGAAAGCGGCGAAATTTGCATGCGGCCATAAACAACGTCCAACAAGAACCGATCGGAGGCAGCCTAAGTTGCTCTGTGAGCTAAATTGCGGGATGCGTTCGACGTGAGTCAAAGCTAAAAATAGTTGAATAGCCGCCCAGTCAAAATACAGATAAATACACACACATAAAAAAATTGCTGGTTTTACCAACCGAGCGAATTTGCATAAGATATTTTATGCGCTTTTTCGATGGCCCATTAATTTTGGGCTTTAGAGGTAGAAATTCTGCGAGTTTCTACTTTCTATTTCATGCGCTCAGAATGGCGTGTTGGGGCTTGGATCGGCCCCGCGGGCGTGACACACATCGGACCCGGCGCTGAAGAAGGGAACAAAACAAAAGACTCAGGCAACGAACTCGACGGCGGCTAATGAGCTGCGGTGCGCACCGCAGAAATGGCAACTCCCCGGCCCTCGGGCTGCCGCTTTTCACATAAATTAAAACCGCAAATGTTTGTTTGCTGGCTGCATTTTGCAACAATGCAAAGTTCAGATCGCATCTCTGGCGAATAAATTCCAGCAAAGCTTAAACACAATGCACGGCGGCACAGACAGACAGGCAACTGAATCAATCAAACCATCCATCAATCAATCAACCGCAAATGAGTTTAATTTGCAGCAGAAGTCAGGCACAGAGACGGCAAAGTCAATTTTGTTTGGTTTTCGTTTGGTTTCTGGCGGGTCGCCCCGCCAGCCGCAGACGTATCCTGCCTGGCACACATCCCTATCGGCATTGTCACTGGTCATTGATAACTTGGCGTTAGAGTCTTTTGGTTGCCTTTGGCTGAGAGTGTTCATGGGCACTTGGCGTTTTTGGCACTGTTCGGGCACAGATTGTTCAAACTGAATGGCTGCGGCTGCTTACACTGGAAAAAACACCAAAAATCACTGGAACTCGAACGCGCGTACGAACAACTTGAATATGATTGTGAATATTTTTACCAAGATCGCCTGTTTTATATGCGCCCAGCAATCGCTGGTAGCATCGGCGTCGCGGCTGCGCGGCAGCGCCGCCAGCAGCAGCGGCCGCTGAAGATGCGAACAAGTGAATTGAGTGGTAGGAGCGACGCGTCGCTGCCGGCAGCCGAGATGAGACGCCGCTCCGCTGCCGCTGCCGCGCAGCTCCGGCTCTCTCGCGCTCACTTTCGTTTGCTGGGCGCTCTCGGCGCCTGGTCTCGGCGCGGGCGTGCTCCGTCTCAGCTGGCATCTTCTGGCTTTGTTAGCGGCTTTCCGCTCGCCCAGTCAGCGACTTAATTTGGCTGTATTCTTGCTGTTTCGCAGGGGCTTTACAGTTTTATGGGGACTATTTTTGGTTCTTTTAAGACTCGCCACTAATTGATTTTTCGGAAGGTATCTGCTTGTGGCTAAATTGGGCAATCTGCCGCATTCTAATTCTACATAATGGAAGAGGCCATTTGTCAAAATTGCAAGTGCCCGCAGCTCGGCTGCCCCACGCAAACTTCCGCCAGACATGAAGCACAATTAAGTCCCCAGATTAAGAGACAAAACAAATCCGGGTTGTTCTGGGCGAGCTGGCGCTCGCTTTGGCATAGTTGGGCGCTGATTCATTCAAATCGAATTAAGTGCGAAATCAAACGGCCGCAGAAACAAGCAAAGCAATTAATTCGACTCCAAATATTTGTGGCTGCTCCGACGCAGTCGTGAAGAGCATCACGAGCGCCCAGGGAAATGGTGTCCGCATCCACCAACAATTGAACTGAAACAAAACAATGTCGAAACTGACCAAATTCGAAAACGTAATCGGAGCAACAGCCAGCGGAGATCAAGACGGTTGCATAAATCGCTCGAAATACATATTTCTGTGATGTATTTTAAGGCCATGCTAATTATCAGACGCTGTTGACTTGGGCTTGTTTCGGGGCTTTTGCATTGGTTCAAACTATCCCGTGTTTGATATGGAGATGCCGCCACGCTCCTAATGCGTCGTTCGCTACGCTTATCAAGTGTTAGCACAATTAATGGCTAAATAATGGGGCCCACTGGAGTTACAAGCGTTCTGCTGTTGGTGGCTGCCTGAAAAGCGGGCCAAGGTTGGCACTTGTCCAGCAAAAATCTCTTCTTTCTGCAAATCATTTCAATTTCATTGACATAGTACAATATAATAACAACGATGACAGCTTTGGCTATGGAATTGCTCACATCATCATTGGCATTTCAGAGACACAAGACACAAGCACAACGGAGTGTGGCTGAGACCTTGGATTTTAGGATTGGGTATTCAGTTTGAATCAAAAATTTTGTGGTTTTCTGCAGGGATGCGAGTGCGGTTCGAGTCCTGGACTCCAGAATCGGTTCGCAAAATGGCTTAAAGAGCTAACCGATCCTCGATCTCGGCTCTATACTATTAATCTATTTGAAATAAGAGTTTCGAACCTATGCGTTATGATGAAATAGGGCTGGTTTGGCAAAGCGGGCTGCCTGGCTTGGTTCGGTTCAGAACTGGCTTGCTTACTTGATTTATGAAAATGATCGAACAGAAAATTTCGGGCCGATGTTTTGTGGTGCAATTTTTCCATTTGCGGACACCAATGAACATAACTGCGTATTGGAAGTGCACAGAGGGATAAATCGTGTTCAGAAAATAAGATTTCTTTATCTCAAAATAGAAACAGTTTGTTCTCTTAAGTTTTTGAGAACACATCTTCCGAATGTTCTTGATGTGAACTGAATTTTGCTCATATCAAGAACAATAATTTAAAATACATCAAGATTTTGCGTTCTCAAACTAGATTATTGCAGTTGGACATTGTTCTTGAATTGAGAAAATCCGTTCAGGAATAGTTTTCCCCAACAAATGTGCTCATTTTAACTCCAATGTTCGCGGCTTTTGAGATGAAAACGATTGGCAGAGTCTTACAAACCGATCCCAGCAGAAACAGTTCGGTTCGGGGTTTCGACTCACACGAAACAGATCACGAGCCGAAACACTTGAGATTCGAATCAAACCTTTCTGATCGGGAAGTATAACAGCCAGACCCCAAACCGAACTTTCTGTAGAGTTTTAGAGATTTGCTGCCTTAGTTTCAATGGTAAAAAAGTATGTACTTAGGACTGCCATTATGGTTTGTTCATGTGTTTTGCTTTTATTTAAGTACTAGCTGAATAGCCGGCGTCGCCCGGGTCCTAAACATTTTTTTTCCTAGCTCTCAATTTTCTGAACTTTTTTTAACAATCTCCATATTTTTAGAGCATCTAGAAAGTTCTATAACGTTCAAGAACTTTCTAGACATTTCCTTAATATTCAAGAAGCTTCTGAAAACTTCAATAGTATTATTATACTTTTTAGATAGTTCTAAGCGTATCCTCAAGTGTTAGAAATTTCTTCAACACTCTAGAACTATCCAGAAATTTGTATAACGTTCTAGATCTTTCCTTAACATTTAATATCTTTCTAGAACTTCAATATGACCTTATTACAATCTGCAACATTTAAGAAATTTATCATAATTTCTAGATCCCATCACTTCACTCCACAAGAACTTTTTAGAAATATTTTTCAGTTTGTTTTCTTAGATATAGCTCTATATCTCATTTGAATCGGCTTGAATCCGGTCCCGAACCAGTTAAATATTCCAACGTTCACATAAAATTTTAGGATTATAGTTTAAATAACTTCTGATATATGGCTCCTAACCACTGATGAATCGGATCCTAACCGGCCAAATAAGCAACTCTACATTATCAACCGACTCACGAAATATCAAGTTGGAAACTTAAATGACTTCTGAGATATGGATCCGAATCACTTTTTGTCCGATTCCACTCTTAGTCCGTTTCGAAACCAGTTTTGCACCAGTAAAATATTCAACTTTAAATTTTCCACCTACAAACTAAATTTAAGAAGCTTCTGAGGTATCGCAGTAATAAAAGCTAAAGGGCAAAAACTGTTCTCAGAGTATTTTCACTAAACGTTACTTATGTGTCGAAGCCGCCCTCATTGAATATTTCTATTTTATAGCTCCCTCAAAAATAATCGGACTGAAAATTGGTCTTATGAAGAAAACAAGTTTGCTTTCAATGATTGTGCAATTATGCAAAATTTGTTTAAAATCAATACTTCAAAATGAGAGCGTAAGTTAAAGCCGGCTCTGCCCGACTTCGATATACCCGTTACTCAGCGTAATTAATGTTTAACAGCCTTTTCTTGTGCTAATTAACAGAGCATTAACATTAATGTGACTATAACAAAATGTTAGCAGTTGTTCTAAAAAGTATGCTACATTTAATATAACCTTTATGATCCTGTGATTAATTCTTCGATCTGAATGAAAATTTGAAGTGAATTGGTTCAACTACAAAATTCTTATTTCAAGTACGATTTTAAATTAAGTACTGTAGTAGTACAATTGTATAATTATGCAATATATGTATAAGTAGCTTTACGAATAACTGTAAATAGTACTTTTAACAAACACGACTGCTTTAAGAGACACTGTTATCGATAGGCCAAGCTGAGGCGAGGCATTCAGAATTGACGCGCGTACGATCAAGGCGCACCGCTGCAGAGTGGTCGGAGTCCCCATTTTTTTTGACAAACAGTCCACTAATTTAGATACGGGATTGGCTGCACAAAAGTAAATTTCGAATTAAATTATGTCTCGATTGGACCACAGCTTCACCTACCTGTCATACAAATCCGCCAACCTCCCAAAAGAATTTATTTGTGTTTGAAATCAAATTTAAATATAATGGATAATTATTATTTTATTTCTTCTTCAGGAAAGTTGAAATTTGCATGATACGGTGATTCCAAAATTGCAATTACTGATTCAGAAAGTGGTATCTTTTTGTTCTTACTCCTATTATTATTTAAAACACTTGATTTTCTCCAAGAACTGCATTTGCCTTGTGGACTGCAGTGTGATTTGGCCTTTAGTATTTTCTCATAGCTAGGGTATAAATCGGAGTTCTTCTGAATGCACGTTGTTCGAATGCAGTTTTACTGACTATTGGTAAAATAATTGTCCAGCTAAGGCTAATGATGGGTTTACACAGCGTCACAGAGTATCACATTTCAGTGTCACATCGCAATGTGAACGTCGGATGCCTTGTCACAAAAATCATGCGTCCCGGGAACGAGTAGTTGTCAATGTAAACACTAGTACTCACTTGGTGGCAAATACTTTCTGTGAAAGTAGTTGGCACGTTTGTGGCAAGAATTGCTTGAACAGTTGTTTCAATAAAGTAGCTCATTTGAACTGTTTTTTCTGTGACAACAACATCGAGCAAGTTCCCAGCGGCGCAAATGGATTACATAATGGATTACTCCTTCCTTAATTTGCTTTCAGTATGACGGAAATAATCCAATACAGTCTGGTTTACTTTCCCATATGCATGGACGTTTTGTAAGCGGGGTGGCCACAACCTGCATTACTGGTAATAAAAGATGTATGCTACAGCCGAACTGCCAGCGGATTCCCATTACAAATGCGTTTTCCATCTTTCAAATTGTAATGCGGATTATTCGCAGTCTGTTTACTATGCCTTTATACAAAATCAGTTCTTGTAGTTACTTAATTTTTTGTCAGGCGTAATGCATACTTTCGACAGAACACATTCAGCTATGCGCTGCTGGGTTGGTTTTTCTGTCACATATAAATCAAAAAATAAATTTGACTTTAAGGAGAGAAGGCATGTTTCAGATGCGATTTGGCCTAAATTTCTGCTTGTATTTCCTTCAAACGTCAAGCATTTCTCTACGGAAAAAAACGACTTCGTCTGCAATGATCCAATTTATTTGGAAATGGCGCAAATATGCGCAGAAACTGTTAAAACCATCTCATTGTGCACATATTAAAGATTTATTTGGCATTTACAAATGCAGTTGATTGAACTTTCTTCACTAGTTCTACTCCACAAAACATAAATACTTTTAGGTTAGGTCGTACTAAAAAGACCACAGAACAACAACAATAAAAGCAATAACACAACCATACACTTTTTGGAGTTAGAATTATCAGTCTATAGTATACTTAGTGCACCCTGACGACTGGAAAATGAATAACAACAAACGAAATCAAGAGTACAGGTTACAGAATTCACTTAGTACGTTGCTTTCGACACTGATAAGGTTCAAGTTCAAGTTCAAGTTCGAGAACCGAGTAAAGCTGCGTCAAAGAGAGAAAGAAAAAGTTTTTCATACTAATACTAGTTTTCCGACCGATTGTTCCTATGGGAGCTATGAGATATAGCTTTCCGATCCGGTCGGTTCCGACATATTAGTACCGTGCAGCAAAGAGAAGACTCAAGGAAAATTTCAGCTCGATAGCTTCAAAACTAAGAAGCTATTTTTGCATAGAAACAGACATACAGATAGACGGATACAGCTCAATCGACTTAGCTCGTCACCGTGATCAAGAATATATATAGTTTATGGGGTCGGGGATGGTTCCTTCTCTCTGCTACACGTATTCGCACAACTTTATGATCCCCCGTTCACTTTTTAATGGAGCAGGGTATAAAAAGGGGTAGGTTCAAAAACACGAGCGATCACTTATTATACTCTGTACCGTTGGTTCATATAGTATAATACAGTGCCGCTCAACTGAATAGGTTTGACTATTTTTTAGGTTTGAAACGTTGTATCTCTGTAACAAGTACTCCGATTTAAGCGAAATAAATTTTATTAAATAAAGAAATAAGTCATTTGTGAAATTGCAAAGTTTCTGTTCTGTTAGCTTTCTTTTTATATAATTTTTATTATTTTTTCAAAAACATAACAAATAATATGAGTTTTTTTGGCTCAACTGAATAGGTTTGACCACTAAAACTATTAAACAAAAATACATAAAGCTAAATTTCAAGGCAATGGGTAACTTAAATAAGAAAGGACACTGTTTTAGCATTATTTAGTATTTGGTATGCCCACCCATGTTCTTAATTATTTCAAACATACGGTTTGGTAAGGAATCATAATATTTTTCAATTTCATTTAGTGAAATTGTTGACCAGGCTTTTTTAATTGGTTCAACGACGGTCCCAGAGTCACTAAATTGTCTTCCTTCTTCGTATACTCTCCTGGACAAAAGTCCCCAAATGTTCTCGATAATGTTAAGGTCAGGGGAGTAAGGCGGCCACTCGAGCAATTTGACGTTTTGGTCTTTAATCCACTGTTTTACAACCCGAGCTGTATGGATGGGAGCGTTGTCATGTTGGTACGTCCATGGAATATGACCCTAAATGTCCGAAAAACTGGGAAAAAGCCTTTTGGAGCACAGTCTGTTACACATTTGCGTTCATCTTCGAGGTGACCGACTGGAGCTCGCATGTTCCATAAAACGATATGGCTCCCCAAACCATTACTGCACCTGCACAAGTGTGATGACGACTTAAAAAAAATTCTTCCTTTCGCATATCGTGGAAATAATAATTAAAGCCATCCGGTCCATCGAGGTTGAACTTCTTTTCGTCGGAGAAGACCACCGTCTTCCATTCCATGTTCCACGTCATGTGTTCTCGGGCAAATCGAAGTCGTGCTTTCTTATGAGCATTATTGAGAGGAGGTTTTTTTTTTATTTTCATTCTATTAAAGTGTTTGGCGCTTCGAATAATTCGTTTTACCGTGGCCACACTACCATTTACGCCGCATTCTCCCTTATTTTACAAGCAGAAAGGTGGGAATTTGAGGCAGTTCGTAGGATAAGTCGCCTCTTTGATGCTGTTGTTGCATATTTTTGTCCTCCATTCATTTTTTTCCATATTCTGCAGCATTACGGAGAAAATTACTTGCAACGTTTTGAATTCGACCGACTTTCTTGGCTATTTCATAGTGATTTTAGCCAGATTCAATATAGCATTTTATTGTACCTTTTTCAAAATCGCTTAAAGACTATCCGCGGCCCATTTTCCAAAAAACTGATAGTAGTTGCTTTAAATTTTGGAATACAAAAGAATTCAACTCTTTTCAATCACGCAGTCAATCGAAAAGTGAAGTCAAAAGTGCCAAACCTATTCAGATGAGCCAAAAATAGGGCACAAATTTTGCGAATTTCACGATGAAAGCTAAATTCTGAATTTCTGTTGCAATTGTCCAGTTACTTTTTTCTTGCTTATTATGAGTAAACAATTAAAGGTTCAAAATAAAAAGAAAAGTTTGGAAAAAATTCAATTGGAACAAAGAAAGAAGGAAAAATGTAAGAACGAATTTCAAACGTATTCAGTTGAGCGGCACTGTAAGTATGTAACAGCCCGAAGGAAGCATCTCCGACCCCATAAAGTGTATATATTTTAGATCAGCATCAACAGCCGAGTCGATATAGCCATGTCCGTCTGTCCGTCTGTCCGTCCGTCGGTCTGTCCGTCTGTCTGTCCGTCGGTCTGTCCGTATGAACGCACAGATCTCAGAGATGGTAAGAGATAGAGGTATGACATGTATGGGACTTATGCTTCTTATGTCTGCAGGCAGATCAAGTTTATTTTTTGCGCCCCCGCAATTTAGAAAAAACGTCATATCTCCCACAGTTTTGAAGATAGATGGTTTGTTCCTTCTGGACATATTTAGTTATTAGAATAACTTATCGATCTGCCAAAGAAATGAAGAAGATCGGATGAACGGTTTTCGAGTTATGATCAAAAGACAAAATTTCTTGGTACAGAGTATGTTATAGTCGGGCTTGACCGACTTTCTTTCTTGTTCAGTTTGTTTTCTTAGATATAGCTCTATATCTCATTTGAATCCGCTTGAATCCGGTCCCGAACCAGTTAAATATTCCAACGTTCACATAATATTTTAGGATTATAGTTTAAATAACTTCTGATATATGGCTCCGAACCACTGATGAATCGGATCCTAACATTATCAACCGACTCACGAAATATCAAGTTGGAAACTTAAATGACTTCTGAGATATGGATCCGAATCACTTTTTGTTCGGTTCCACTCTTAATCCGTTTCGAAACCAGTTTTGCACCAGTAAAATATTCAACTTCATATTTTCCATCTACAAACTAAATTTAAGAAACTTCTGAGGTATGGCAGTAATAAAAGCTAACGAGCAAAAACTGTTCACATAGTATTTTTACTGAACGTTACTTATGTGTCGAAGCCGCCCTCATTGAATATTTCTATTTAATAGCTCCCTCAAAAATAATCGGACTGAAAGTTGGTCTTATGAAGAAAACAAGTTTGCTTTCAATGATTGTGCAATTATGCAAAATTTGTTTAAAATCAATACTTCAAAATGAGAACGTAAGTTAAAGCCGGCTCTGCCCGACTTCGATATACCCGTTACTCAGCGTAATTAATGTTTAACAGCCTTTTCTTGTGCTAATTAACAGAGCATTAACATTAATGTGACTATAACAAAATGTTAGAAATTGTTCTAAAAAGTATGCTACATTTAATATAACCTTTATGATCCTGTGATTTATTTTTCGATCTGAATGCAAATTTGAAGTGAATTGGTTCAACTACAAAATTCTTATTTCAAGTACGATTTTAAATTAAGTACTGTAGTAGTACAATTGTATAATTGTGCAATATATGTATAAGTAGCTTTACGAATAACTGTAAATAGTACTTTTAACAAACACGACTGCTTTAAGAGACACTGTTATCGATAGGCCAAGCTGAGGCGAGGCATTCAGAGTTGACGCGCGTACGATCAAGGCGCACCGCTGCAGAGTGGTCGGAGTCCCCATTTTTTTTGACAAACAGTCCACTAATTTAGATACGGGATTGGCTGCACAAAAGTAAATTTCGAATTAAATTATGTCTCGATTGGACCACAGCTTCACCTACCTGTCATACAAATCTAGAATATATATACTTAGTTTATGGGGTCTGAGATGCTTCCTTTGGGCTGATACATACTTATGCACAAACTTATAATACTCTATGTACCTACGCTACAGAGTATAATTACTGGAAGCCATATTAATGATTAACCTAAACTAAGCTCAAATATTATATATAAGTTACTCTTCTTTCGATTTGCATAAATGTTTTCTAAATTAGCGCAAAACAAAAATGATGACGGAAGTGATCATTTGCCGCCACAACACAGATAACACAGATGTGTTCCAGATGCATATGTGGCTTCGTCGCCTCTCTCCTCTTTCCACCCACAAGGATGCCTGCTCTGGCAATCAAACAAATCGGCATCATTGCCATGGCTTTTGCCAAATTGTTTCTGTCTGCAATTGCGTCAACTTGAAATTTTGCCCACCTCACTCTGGCTATTGTGTGGATGTGATTGCGGTTGTTTTTATTGGGGCAGACTGGGCAGCATTAGTGCTATTTGTGGAGCACAAGCGCTCAACGCGCCTTCGACTTGGGGGGAGCGATGACGAAAGCCATCATCTTGTGTAATTATGTGAGGTCAATAGCAACTTGATTCGCAAATCAAATGCACATTATAATTAAAGCGATTCGGTTGCCCATGTTGTGGGCCCAACTGTGGCTCAAATTCGATTATAATTCGAAGGTTTCGCAAGTGCATCGATTGGCCCCGAATCAATTGACGATTACCTTCTGGGCCGAAATGTCAATGTGAACGGTCGCACATTCCACAGATCTCCCCCAAGCTGGCACTCTAGAATCGGAACGGGTTCATGTGTGTCATAAATATGTATTAGCGCTTCGCCTACCGGTTTCGGCGTGTAGTTCCATTAAAGCCGAAAGTCCCAAATAAAACATTATAATAACTTATAACTTTATTTAAATCTAAAATGGCAAAACTATTAACATTTCAATACACAGGCTGATGCAAAAGTTCGCTCGGGTTATATAACCAGCCAAACTGAGCGAAGTGACCGAAGCCCAGTGAATAGTTGATCTACTAAAGGTGCTACAGGTTAACGAACCGCCGGAACCAATGGTCACTTGGATTCTCCATTGCGTGACTAAGCCTCGACCGGAGGTCGGAGCTGGCTCACACCCATTCTGACTGGCCGCCTAGACTTCGATTTTGTGATTCAGCGTGAGTATGGACAAATCAATCGCACTTGAATTGGCATATGCGGCTGACGTAAGTGGCCGCACGCCCAGCTCGGAGGCATCCCATCGAGATGTACTTTCACTCGATGATCAAGATTGATTGCCCCCCATTCTCTGATCGATCAAGTAGATCCTGTTCTAATGGCCGCAAAGCAAGATGCACAGAGAACAAAGATCAATTAATATGGCTTAGCCCAGGAGCTGCCTAATCAAGTCATTTGTATAAAAGCAATCGGTTTAAAATAATAACAGCGCGGCAATCTGTTGCTCAAATTCGTCTTAGTCCGTGCATTGTGTACAGTCTCATGTTTGGACACGATATTTGGAGAAACCGAAATGCCGTGGGTGAGGCCATCAGAACTGAATTAGAAACTAAAAACAAAACTATAAAACTAAATAAATTGAATATTTATTTTAATGGCAAACGGAACTGAATGCCCTGCGACATTGCGGCGATCTTTATTGCTGAGGAATCTTTTGGGCTTCTGGGCGGCTAATTAAATAACATTTTGAGCAAATTAACCAGAATGGACTTCTCACCGAGTTACCCATACGAGTCGGGCCAAAGCCATGGCACAGAATTCATGCAAAGTGCGTGAAAACTGAGAATACCTGGTGCCAAAACGATCGTAAAATATACAAGTTGTAAATGGATTTTTAAAACATGCTAAACGCTCCACCGCCTCGTCATGGATCGAGTTTGGCTGGCAGTATCTTTCGGCTGGCGCTTCATTAATCAGAGTGCTGACAAATGTCTTTGAGCTACTGTGGGCCACCGCGGATTCTTGACGCCGCAGCAGTCTGCTCCCTGCGGCGCTCTGATTGCCGTCAGTGGTCCGCTTCCGGTACGGATATGCATATGATTAGGCCACCACTCGTGCTCCGCCTTCGCCGGCCCATAAACTCTCGCATCTTATGTGCGTCGTGCCGCTGAGCTGACATAATTGGTCTCTCGGCGTGCTCATCGCATCATCAAAAGGAATACAAAAGGCGTCGCTGCGATTAGCATAATTCAAGCATAATCAAGTCGTCCGAAATTCTGATGAGAGTTGCCCTGCTAGAACCGACTAGAACCGGGCTTTCGTTGGCATGCTGCAGCTGCCCGACATCTTAAACCAGAACAGGTTCGACACTTGTAACAGCAGTAATAAGATTCCAACCCATTGCGCTGAGCAATGATCATTCTGAGCATCATTTAAAGAGGCGGTAAACGGATGCCAATCACAACCACAATTCCGGCATAATTTGTGATCACGTTGCGTACTAATTAAGTGGATCTCCGCATTGTTACATTTAAAGCGTGACTACTGTAAAGTTGAAGAAGTCGAAGCTGGCATACCCTACCATCAATTAGTCTTGGCTTTAAGCTTGGGGTGGGGGGAATCTTCAATTGTAGAAAGGCTTAAACCGGAGTTCCGGACCGAACCCTCGCGAGGGTTCAAATTGTATCAATAGTGAACTTTCAAAATTTGAGGCTTTAGGTTTTGGTTAAGGTTTTGGACCAACCTTGGTTCGCCTTCCGTTTTCCTATAAGAATTCCTAAAAGAATTTCTTGCTGGATAGGGATGCTGGAAATAATATCAAAATATCTATATTTTCAAAATTGCATCCAGAATAATATATCGAATGGCCCATAATTACCTATTATATTCGGTCATTTTGCCTAAACTAGGGGCTTGGGATTTTCGGACTGGAATTTAGGACACGCATTACCTTAAAAAAAAGAGAAAGAAAACAGGAAAAATTTATGGTGCGCGCGGTAGATGGTATCAAAGATTTTTAGAAATTTGTAGATGATGAACAAATCGGAAATTGGTGGCCAATGTTAACAACCAGGAAAAGTCGTGTTTTTTTCACAAAAATGGTGCGTACGCACCATTACCAAACAATGTCACCACGATCTAAAATTTCGTTAACCAAGCTTAAAGCAAAACCTAAGGTTTAAGAATTGAACCTTATACTTTCCATCGGGTTCGAACTCCCGGACCGAACCCTCTCCAGAACCCCAGTGTTTTGCCGTATTGATATTTTTAGTGTTTCCGAAACAGCTTTAATCCCTAGATTTTGAACTCAGTTAGAAAGTAGTTTTTAAAGCATGTCAAATGACATCTGAATTACCTTAAATTACCTGAAAATATTGCAAATTCGATTTTATCTCAATCGATTGCCCTAAAATACTTATATCGATATCGATATATATTTATATTTATATTGGTATAGATATTTCTGAAGTACCCGGCAACCCTTTCAACTTGATAACTTTCAAATAGCTTCTGACATTTTCATTAAGTGATATTTAAAGCAGACTACGAATAAATGGGTTTTTAACAGGGATGCAAACCACTCGATAATAAGTACTGGTTCGGTTCAGTGGTTTACACAGTTTCTAGTCCGGAGCGGCGGTTCGAACTCCTATAAACCATTTGCATATATTTAGAATCCTCCAAAATGTATGATGTCGGATTTGTATTTAAGATCCTAGAGGAATGCCCTTCGAAATCAGAGAATGTCGGCTATCTTACACACCTTATTTATCATATTACATGAGAAAAAACTTTCTTGGCCAAGATTGAAAACTTAATTACAGAACATTTGATAAATTGCCCACTGGAGGACGACAAATCCATTATCAACTTTCAAGAAAAGAATGCAGATTGATGACAGGTATATTGAGAGATCGGCGAGCAATTGCAATTGTAAAATTTGTTTCAAGTCATCCTTTAAGGTTTTATCGATCAGATATCGATCAGTATTCAAATTATCTTAGGGAAACGATTCAAATTCGAAAATTAATAGGTATCATTGGGTAGAGGAAAGCGATTCACGTCTTAAAACTCGTCAATGAACTGAACCGAACCGAAAAGTTTTTCTTTGTAGTTTTCGGCTCAGCAATTCTGAAATTAAGCCGGTTCGGCTTGCGGTTCGGTTCACCAGCTGAAATAAGTGGTTCGGTTCGGCTCAGACCCGGTTTGCATCTATGGGTTTTAATGGGAGTTGAGTTTTAATACTTACTTTGTCTAAGGCGGCCTGAGTTTTAGCAGTGATTTCGGCTGAGTTGCTGTTAAGCCGGGTAAATCGGCGAGTGACTATCTGACCAATCAGCTAAGCGATCAGGTGAAATAGAACTGGTTTGAATTAAACTGAACGCTCAGATGATCTGTCAACTGGCTTGTTATACAATCGACTTACATTTTTTGTCGATTTTCTAACATTCGGTTCTGATGTTTTCTGCATGTCACCTCTTTTTGTATAGTATTTTACTTGAAAGGACGTCAATTGTAATTTTAAATGATTCTGTGTGGATGTCGCTATATGTTCTTCGTGTTGTCTTCTTTTATGTTTGCAAAGAAATGTAAAAAATTAAAATGTGAACAAGATGATTTCAATGAATCAGTGGTTCTGTAACTGACTTTAACTGAGCTCTTCAGGCATGTGTAATTAAGTTACTCTGCGGACTATTTGTTACACTCAGGTCTGACAGGTATTACCGAACTGTTTTAGCCTGGCAAATTTGAGTGTCTCGTTTTATGGTTCTTTGTGGGAATAAGGTAAGATTTGGCAAATAAGTAAATAATAAACACTACTAAAATTACGAATAAATATTTGGGATGCCAAGTCTTAAGGAGAAGGTAGGGAGATAATTAGTCGTAGGGCAAAATGGGAAACAATATGTTGATGGCCTAAACATGAATTGAATTGGTTAGGGGTAGTCGGGGCACGAAAAACACGTGTTTTTATAGTTTTGTATAGGGTATATCTTTTACAAAGGGTGTACCTGTTAAAAATGGGATCATGAAGTTGGATCATGCAGATCTCGGAGACTTTAAGAGACAAAGTCACCAATTTTTGCATAAAGGTAGGTGTATACCATCCGCAAATTAAGCTTCCCAGTCGGACTTTGCATCATGTGTTGAGAAAAATCAGTACATCTAGTGGCATGAAATTTCACTCAAATAATCAGTACATGATTTTTTTGCAATAATTTATTACTTAATATAGCATGAAAAACTCACACGTTATTTTCTCAGGTATTTGTAAGGCTAAAAGTCTGAAATTTCATTCGAAAACATGAAAAACTCTGGTTTGTCAGCGAACGTCTCATGTCTTCCCACCTACGATATACAAAGTAAGTACATCTGGAGTACTAAGAGAGTAAAGAACCCGAAGGCTGATGACGTCACCTGAACGGAAACGGTTGAAACCCCTGAGTTTTTCGGCGTTTCCATTGCAAAACGAAGCGGAAGGCTCAGGTTTTGGCATGCCTTATCACTTGAAAAGTAAGCATGAGGAAGTACCTTTTTCATGATGAAAAGTCCGACTGGGTAGCTAAGTTATTTTCCAAGCTGACTGATGGATGGCTCCTCTATTATGGCTTCTTTAGTGAATGGCTGCTGTTGGGCGAAATTGTGCTGAAGCAGATAATGTGAAGCTGGCAATTTTAGAGACGCCGAAAATGTAAAACAAATAAGAAAGTCGATTTAGCCCGACAATAACATACTCTGTTATGTTCCAAAGTTCCATTTACCACTTGAAGTGTTAAGGCGTGTTAAGTGCAGCCCATCGCAGCTCCAGCCAGTGCCGCCCATCAAAAAGGTTGATTTTCCCCACAACTCAACTATCGCTCATACGATCTTTACCATTCTTAATATACTCTGTGTATCTTTCGTGCAGTGTTTAATTAATGTACAAAATGTAATGGCTGCACACTCTAAACTACCAACATTCTTGATTCAGTTTCGATTAACTGAAATGAATTAGCGTCTGTTTTCAGCCGCTGCCGTCTGTCAGCTTGTGGCCGTTAACTTTATGACTAAGCTGCATAAACTTTGCCTGCCTTTCAGGGTATACTCAACAAACTCCATAACAATTTCTTCTATTTTGTTTCGCCTCAGTTTTTATTACGTGCTCTAGGCTGCCAGGCAACGGTCGGCCTTGAGCTGGGGAAACTATGCGCTCAAGAGCCATATTATTAAGTTGCAGCCTCTTGACCACAACCAAGGTCGGCCTTTGGTCACGGCCATCGCAGAAATGTTGCTCCTTCGGGCAGGGAAACCCACCGCTCGCCAAGATATCCGGCTGCAGAATCTTTTCTAGTCATTGGAATTTCTGCGGTCGGAATGCGGTGCGGCCAGTTGATGCGTCTTATTATAGAATTGTGGCTCCCAGTTGATTGTGGATATTGTGTTTCTTGTGAAAGTTCCATTAATTAAAAGCCATCTTTTCAGAGCTGCAATTAAAATATTTATTCACTTTTGAATGCGCTGTTTTGGCTCAAACTTGGAGCGGAACACTATCTCTTCGCATCTCTTGGACGAAACTGGTTTGGGACTGGAGGTGGGCGTTGAGATTGAACTCTCAATGCTGCCGAAATTCATAAATCGCTGATGGGCTGTTTGACAAATATTTATGATTGTGTTTATGACAAACTGAGCCTTTGATATCGATCTAAAAATTGAATTTTATCTTCCACTTGGCATTTCCGAAACGGCTGAATAAAATGGGCACAATTATTGAATGCTGCACACAATGGCGCGCTTATGGTGCCTTAATACAAAAGTTGGTGGACAAATAGAAATCTGCCAAGCGACCATTTGCCGATGATTGATGTGCAGCTGACGCGGGGCAAGTACATGGTGATATCCGAGCTCCAGCTCCGGCTCGAACTCGGTCTCGGTCTGCGACCCACACGTGTGCCCGCCGAAAGCCTACCGAAGCGCATCGAAGTTTACGCCATTTCGATTTAAGTATTTTGCACACAAAACACCTTCTTAATATGCAAAAATCATAATGGCTGCGTATCAATCAATAAGCCGAAGTCCGAACAATGGGCAATTCTGCACAGTAGCGTGCGAGCTCCAATCTCAACTGGCATGCGCATAAAACGGCCATTTGCCCGATGGTGACTTCCACACTCAGCAGATTGCTGCGATTAAAAATAAAATACAAATTATCGAGACTGACGTTTACAACATTCGCAAGGCTGCAGCAACAACGCGGCGGGTTGTACGAGTGCCCAACAAAAATTTGATAAACACAACAAATAATGTTAACTGGTAAAAAATTGACAGCTGCGCATGCGTCAAAGTGTGGCCAAGTCTGTGCGCTGTCAGTTGTTGCAGTCTTTATGACAAATAACAAATAACCGTTAATACTCGCATTAGCATAGGTCAGGTATGGCCACTTGGACCCCAAGCACCGGCACCAGCACCAGCCCCAGCCCCAGCACCGACGCGACTTGAGTGAATGGCATTAATTATTCAATGTGCCTCGGCCCAGCCTTCGCGAAAATGCCACAAGAATGGGCATGGTCGTCTACTTTATTTGGATATACACGGTGGAGCAAACTTCTTCAAGGGCTTTCCCAGGAAAATGTTGTGGATGGATGTCCTTTTAAATATTTTGGGTTTTACCCAAAAATGATTTGTACTTTTAACTTTTCATCACTTATGTGATTTATTATGTGATTTCTACTTGTGATACAAGAAAAAAATTATCAGTTAATTGCACTCATAAAATTTGTTATTGCGATTTTGCTTTAGAAAGTCTCGGAATGGCTAATGAATTATTGTAAGAATCAAGGCTGCAAACCGGTCCGAAACCGAACCCCTGAGAACCGGTTCGGTTCGGGTTTTTTGGGGTTCGCGAACCGGACCATGAACCAGGCGGCTTACATTTTTGAATCCCTAATTTTGACCCCTAATATGAATTTCCAAATCCCAAATTTAACGTAAGGTTCCAGGCTCCTATAACATGCATTTATAAATGTTTTAAAATTTTGGAAAGGTCATAATAACGAAGACTTAAAAAATATTTATTTTACTATACTAGCTGTACCAGCAACTCAGGTATCAGTTAATCGAGCATTTTCAACACTTAAGTTTGTTCTTTCTGATTTAAGAGCTAGTATTGATAAACAGCTCCTGGATATCTCAATGCTAATTAACTTAAACTAAGCAGTTTCTAAAAGCTGATAGTGTCGCCTAATGGATTTAATAATTGAAATAACTTAAGTAATGAGCATTATGATTAAGCACATGGATAGAAGGCATATATGTTTCATTTTCAACGTATTAACAAATTAAAAGACTAACTATTCTTTTATGTGTATGCGAACCAAGGTTCGAACCAGAACCTTGGGTTCGGGGGTTCCAAGAATAGGTCCGCGAACCGAACTTCTTATTTTACAATGGAGAATTTTTGAGGTTGGCAGCCTTGGTCAGAATCAATTCTAATTCTAGTATTTCAAATTACATTTCCCATTTACAGTTTAATACAGTTTATTTCTAGATGCCAGACCTAATTTTGAGAAAAAATGGAGAACGAACCAGAAAGAAAGTCGGCCAAGCCCGACTATAATATACTCTGTACCAACGAAATAATACGCTCAGCATAAATTTTGCAGTAGAAGCTGAAAACAACGCTGCAACAGCGTAAAGTCTTTTGATCATAGCTCGACAACCGCTTATCCGATCTTCACCATTTGGCGTATCGATAAGTATCGATAAATTATCCTGATGTCCAGAAGGAACAAACCATCTATCTTTAAAACTGTGGGAGATATGACAATTTTTCTAAATTGCGGGAGTTGGAAGGGGCGTGGAAAAAATTTAAAATAAACTTGATCTGCCTGCAGACATAAGAAGCATATGTTCCATACATGTCAAACCTCTACCTCTTACCATCTCTGAGATCTGTGCGTTCATACGGACAGACAGACGGACATGACTCGGCTGTTGATGCTGATCAAGAATATATATACTTTAGGGGGTCGGATATGCTTCCTTCTGGCTGTTACATACTTTTGCACAAACTTAATATACTCTATGTACATACGGTACAGTACGGTATGTCCCACCCCATAAACAATATATATTCTTGATCAGCATCAATTGCTGAGTCGATATAGCTTTGCCCGTCTGTCTGTATGAATGCCTAGATCTCAGAAACTAGAAGATCTAGAAGAGCCACCAAATTTTAAATTTAGACTAGTATAGTCTGCACGCAGATCAAGTTTATTTTAAATTTTGTACACGCCTACATTTTCTCCTACATTTTTTAAGATATCGATATCAGATTTAGCAGTGTAGTGTATATGCCTAATATCTACAATCTCACAAATTTTCATATAAATCGGATAATAAAAATAACGTTAATAACGTTGCATCCTTATCTGAGCCGCATGAGGTTATTAAACACTGATTGCCCTGAGTAACGGGTATTTCGAAGTCGGGCAGGGCCGATTTCAGCTTACGCTCTCGTTTCTGCTGCTTAGGTCTCAAATTACAAATTAAAATTAAATATTTTCATTCTAGTCCACTCATACATTTTAGACTCACAATTTCCTAAAATTAAGGAGGAATAGCTTTTTTAGCGTGGGGTTACATACTTTTGTCCAATATCATGATCCTCTTTTACTCATTTATAAAATCCAGAAGTAATGTGCCCTACAATGTAATGCAAACCACCGAGACTTTTATTCAAATTGTGGAATGAATGTGGTTTAATTAAAGTTTATTCTGATATAGTCATCCGATTAAAATTAAATAACCCTTTGCAAGGGTATTAAAAATATTGAACTATCAAAGAAATACTGCGTATGATTAATATCAAAGTCTCACCTTCTCCTTTAAAACTGCAAGGCTGCACGCCATAATAATGTTTCGAAGCATTCTTTCTAGGGTTCCAACCAAAATTTACCAATGGTTAAGGTTCGGAAATTCGAGGTTCAAGATTTTTGGTTCGAACCTTGGTTCAGACCGTTCTTTATACAAGATATTTTGTAGTAATCGACCTGAGAGCGTTGATGGGAATTTTGGTTCGCAAGTGTCTTGTAGAGCTCATCATATGAGATAATTCAAAATAGAATTTATTGTTAAGTAAAATCCAATTCCGTAGTCTACAAATCAAAAATATTACCAAAATATTGACCGTGTTCAGCAGAATGATGGATCGTTCAGCAGGTATCAGATAAAATGTACACATCGAAAAGAACCTGCTGAACGCAGTGCTACATCATTTTGCAATTTTGCTTAAAAACCAACTATAGGCACTCAGCGCACCGATTTGACTAAAAGTCAAACTATAAACAATAGTATTTATGCTAAGTTTAAGTTAATCGCAGTCAAGTCTATCGCAGCATTCCTATCGATAGACCAATTGTAGCTGGTGTTACCAGTATCACTTGAAAGGGGCGAACTATTTGTACGATTCATGGGCGCCAGTTTGAAATAGAGGAAGAAGAAAACCCGATTCTAACGCAAATATTTGATACTATTTTACAACGGTTAGTCGGATATAAAAATAAAGATTGTAGGGTTTCGGTAAATACAAAATATTAGACAGTTAATAGCGGTTGGGAGTTGTGGTTCCGCCTAAAGTTTAAAGTGGTGGGACTTAAATGCTTCATTTCGAATATTTGGCAAAAGTTGATTTAGTTGAATCAATCGAAATATAGCAAATACCTTTACACCCTGCCCTGTAGGGTTGACGCAAATCGCAACAAACTTTTCACTCCGAAACAGCACTAATCGGTTCCTTTGAACATTCTTCAGTTCTGAAATCAATTTGCCTCTGCTTTATTAAGTGCCGCACTCCGTGGATTTGCATAGAAATCTCTCTCATCAATATATTTTATATATTTCTAATTTATTAATTTGTCCGTTTTTTGTTTTGGCTGTGTGTATACACATAAGTATAATCAGCTTGGCAACGTGTTTGTTATTTTATGCAAATTCCCTTCGGTTCACGCTGATGCCGAAATTTTCGGTTTTCGATTTGAATTCTTGAGCTGCGGCAAATGCCACGGCTGCGAAAACAATCGCCGATATTGAGGAAGACAAACGTATATCGATCAAGCCGAAGCGGGCTCCTCCGCTCCTTACCAATTTCGGCGATACATGCCTCCGAAGCTAATTTATGCTCTGGCAGCCTGAACAAAAATGAATTGCTGAATTAATATTAATTAATTGAAAATTAATTTTATCTCTTTTGTTCAGCATCGAATTGGGTGCCGAAGCATTTCAATTCTGTGCAGCATGAAGCCATAAAAATCGCATAAATGACTCAAGTTATTGAGTTATAAAATTAAATCTATCATTTCAGCTCACTTGGAGTCGCTCGCCGGTTATGCAAAAAAATATATAAAACACAGTCGTAACTTTTACTTTTCCGCCAAGAGCGCAGGCTACCAGATACGCCCTCCATTGTGCCGGGCTTGTTCCACTGGCGTCACACGGGCAAAGTGTTCCTCTTCTTCTTCGTCTTAGACGTCTTTAGAAGCTGATTGATTCCGCTGTCTAGTTGTTTATTGCTTTTAACCATTGTGCAGCAAACGTTTTTTGTGTGGGTCTCCTAGAAGTTCGCTTTGCGGAGTTGCGCTGGCGATTGATGAGCTCACATTAAGTGACAAAGTTTTGTTTTGACTAAATAATCTTTTTAAATTGTAATTAATTGCCACTAATTTGAATCTGAATGGAAACGGCATCTGCCCCCCAGGCACTGGTTAAAATAATTGCCCAAATTTATATGCCCCGGCAATTGTCATGGAAAATGTTAAAAAGGAGAGATACGCTGCGCCGGCTCCTCCTTCTGCGAGCAATTAAATTGTTTTGAAATGCGGTCAGAACGAAGTGATGTTTAAAATTGCGCATACGTAGCGTGGTACGCACAGCATTTAAATGCAAAAGTCAGCGGACTGATGGCCTCTGATTTATGACGTAGCCTTTGTTGATTTTGCCGCACCGGAATACATAAACTTGTTGAGATTCAACCAAATAGTAGCAGTTGTAGGTGGCAGAAAAAACCCGATGCTTAACTCAATATTTCGCATTACGCTTAACTGTAGCATGGGAAGTCTTCCGATCAGTCAATATTCTCAGACAAGTAAAGGTCTGAGCAGACTGCAGACGCAATGAAAAAAGGATGGCCACTAAAATGGGAGAATCCTTTTGTAGGTTGGTATATCCTTTATATGAAGGAGGAATTAGGTGTGAAGGCTTGCCTTGCTCTCTTTGCCCCCAAACTTGCAGTAAGTAATAGTGGTGAATATGTTGGCAGCTTTAAATAAGGACTCTGCTCTTCATCCTCCAGAGCTCTACTGAATGACGCCATGGAAGAGTTCTTGACATTGTCATTTTCAATTAAAAGAACTCTTTTATAATAAACGTTAAAGCCCACTATTTTTTTACTCTGTACCAGAAGGAATCATCTCCGACCCCAAAAAGTATATGTATTCTTGATCAGCATCAACAGCCGAGTCGATATAGCCATATTGTCGATATGGTAAGACATATAGGTTTGACGTGTATGGGACAAAAACTTCTTTTATCTGCAGGCAGATCAAGTTTATTTTTAATTTTGGCCACGCCCCCTCTCGCCGCCGCAATTTAATTCCTAGCCGAAGTTAATTCTTTATCTATTTCTTTAATTAATAATTTTGGCAGCCCACGTATGCTTTGTTTATTTTGTAAGGGAATCCCCAAGAGCAGAATTCTTTTAGATTTGGTTCTGGAAAACTACGCATTATATAAATTTGTATAGGTTTTTAAACTTACTCTGGGGGACTCGAACTCGGGACCTCGGGACTGGCTGATAGACGGCTAAAATACCACCTATGTATATTGGTACATCCGCTTGTAATTCTCAAGTTGGAATTCCCTGATGTGGTAATATAAAAGATTCAACTGAAAAGTTGCCTTCTCAATATGTTCTTAGTCAATTTAATCTGCTTCTCAATTTATTTATACACAAAAGGGGAATTAGTAAACTCAATTATGATTGTGTTAGGTTCTACTGTGCGATTTGTTCTTGAGTGAATGTTCCTCATTTTGCTTCTACATAAAAGATGATATAATCCAAATGGAAATTGGTTAAATTCAACAATTTTTAGCCAACGATGAAAAATTTTGATTTACCTTTCTTGATTTTCTGTGTAGAACTGACTGCTGAGCTTTTATGGATTTATACCTGACAGTCTTACCGATGACCCAATTTTCTTGCCGTATTCCATCATATATCTCTCTGTTTGGTAATAGCCCGAGCCACCGCGCATCATGGAACACTTTTCCGGGTCACCTGATTATCGTCACCTCGTCGGACGCCTGTGACAATTATTTAATTATTCCAATTAGCTGAATCTTCTTCAAATTTCATCACAGACCACCGCTGGCATTAGTCTCAAATTTGCTACACTTATGCATGCAAGGACATTGACACGAGAAACCTCCAGTCGATTGACAGGGGGGGCTACGACTTTGATTGATGGAAATAAACGTCGCACGAAAAACAAATTTTTATAATCGTACCAACAAAACTGAAAGTGAATTAAGGCAAATTAACAAAAATACAACAGCTTATGACATCAATCGCCAACATTGAGAGGTGGGCGGTAGATTAAGCTGCTTTGCACTTGGCTCGGAGCCAAGGAGACAACTGCGCGCCGCTTGAAATTCGTGAAGTGGCGACTTCAAGTTCAACCGACTTTGGGTAGCCTGACACTTAGCTCCCCAGAAGCGATTACCGTGGGGTCTGCCATAGTAAGTTCATTTTATTCAACAGTCTCTAAGCCCTTTCTCGCTTTCGGCCACGAAGGTTAGTTCGATCGACGAAATTTCTATAGGCCGGAGAGTGGTTGGCTGTGTGGCTTGTGTTTCACTTCGCGTAAGCATATCATTAGGCATAACTTATATTTTGTTGATGCTCCGCAGTGACATAAAACGATTTCGACTTCATTAGCCGCGCTTTGCTTTATTTTTTCACGTTCAATTTTAAACGGCTCATTCAGAAGCATTTGGCAGATAATGATAATGCCAGTAGAAGACTTTTCAAAAAACAAAAGCCCGACGTGTGCAATTTACATGCAAATTATTCAGGTTTGGGGAATGCCAGAAAGTTGATAAAAGCATGTCAAATCCACACCCGTCGCTTGCAATTAACGAAGTTCCAATTTGTCCACTCTGCTCACCTCTCGAATGTGGAAGCAGAATCGAATACAATGTACCGATAGTTTGGATTACGCAACAGCTGCGCCAGGGTGAATCGCAAAAAGCGGGCGTGGGACACTGCTCGGCCAAACGGAAACGCCAATGCACAACAGAACACACCAAAGGGGCTACACGCTGAGCCACTGTGTGTGGCTTTGGCTCCAACTGGCCAACCGCCCGCTTGTGGTTTATTGTGCGTAAATAATGAGCGACATTAAAAGCGACGCCCTGGCAGCGCACAGTGGTTCGATAGCCTATTTGTCGCTGAATAATGTTTCTTAATCGATTGAGGCCTGTGCTCGTTTTATGTTGACGACGTTTTATGTTCTGCTGGATGAGATCTTTGTCGATTTATTTTGCAAGGGAAACGATCAGTTGATCACAGAAGGGATGTTTCTTGCTTGGAAAGTACACTTCTTTTCATAACCCTGAAAACTGCAATCATGGCACTACTTGGACCTACAAAGAAATCTTCATTTATTTCGGCAGCCGATATCCTGGAAATTGGTGCTTGAAAGTGGCTTCATTGCTTAGTCGTTTGATACCAACGGAATCCACAGCTTTTCATTAGACCAAGCCTAGTGTAAGCCCAAGCGGAAGAATTTTACTGTCTCTTGGCACCAACTTCGGATTCTTATCATTCAGTCATTTGAGAGTCTCAACTGTGTTGATATGGAATCCCGAACATCTTTGAGGTCAAGTTCCAAAACTCAAACACCTTTGATCCGCTTCATTGTGGATCAATGATCTGTCTTCCGTTCAAAGAGAAGAGAGAATCGGTTTTAAAATGCATGATATTAATAATTAATTAGTTGTAAAAACTTTAAGTGCAACAAACTTGTAACTTTCTTTATTTAGAAATCACCTCAAAATTCAAACAAACTGTTTTCGAAGAGAAGGGTCACACTAGAAAGCTAATTCAGCTCATATCTTTATCAGTGGATTTTGTTACAGCACGGTACAAAGAAAACAAGTATGAAAGTCCGACTTTAACCTACTCTGAACCTCCCAAAGTTTGTATTTACCAAACATAGTGAAACAGTATGTACAGTGCTGCCCATCGCTGTTTCAGCCGGTGCTGCCCAGCATAAATGTTTGATTTCCCTATAACATTATTCGATCTACACCATTTTGGCTTCTGTTCAATAAATAATACTGATTACTAAACCTTCTGTCCTTCTATCTATAAAATGGAGATCTGACGTGTTTTAAAATTGTGCGATCAAAAATTGAAAATAAGCCTAATCTGCCTGCCTACATTCTAATCATCTTGGAATTGAATGCTGAATTTTTGTTATTTTATTCACGTAATGAGTCTGCAGATCATATAGTGTTGTGCACATTTTTTATACCCTGTTCCCATTAAAAATGGGAAAAGTAGAATCAAGAAGTTGTGGAGAAGGAAATATTTTCGACCCCATAAAGTAAATATTTTCTTGATCAGCATGAACACCCGAGTCGATATGTCCGTCTGTCCGTCCGTCTGTCTGTACGAACGCGTCGATCTCAGAGACTAGACCCAACAATCTTTTTTGCATGAAGGAAGGTGTAAGACCAACGCAGATCAAGTTGGTTTCAGATTTGGAAAATTCCTCCCTCCCCCTTTTATCTGCAAACAACCGTCAGATTTACAATTTTCGAGTTAGAGCCTCGTGATTTAATATACATCAAGCAAGAACCAATATCTATCTATTGTGAAAAGTACAATCAGATCGGACAAAAAACACCGGAGCAATAAGCGAAACAATTGAGCTCAATTGTGGATCTGACGGTTTTTTGGGAATAAAAGGGGGGAAATTTTCCAAATCTGAAATAAACTTGACATTTTTAATGGGAACAGGGTCTAAAAATAAACAAATAAATAATGTAAAAGTATTACATTTCCAATTGATCCTGCATGCCAGCATGTCATAAGAGGCAGTTGAAGCTGTTGGAGTTCATTTGGAAGCCTGAAAGAACATTTCTGTGTCTAGAGCTACTGTGGCAAATCAGATTAGATCTTATAATCGATCTTCATTTTTCAGAATATCTCATCTGAGACGCTGGCTTCTACTTCTTGTATCCTTTTCTTCCTCCTCCATCTTATAGTATGTCCCTTATTTCAGTAATATTAAAGAGTCGAAATATCTGCCAAAGTATTAAATTAACCAACGCAGATCAAATTGGTGGATTATAATGAATGGACAAAAGCTGCAAGTCGAAAAGTAGGTGGTAGTAGTAGTAGCATGAGAGTTTCCCTAGTTATTCATTGAAAACCCTAAAAATCCAAGACTTCACCTTGATTTATGTCTTGAATAATTGGATTTACGAAATAAAAATGCGTCTTCATAAAAATGAATTTAGCAACTAATAAATTGACTTGTGAAAGTCCGATTTCTTTTGGTTCTTGTTGAATGCACCGGAGTCACAACGACCGACCTGTGACACGTTAAGATACTCCTGCTGTAATAGGCAGTCGCAAATTTTTTGAGGTTCTCAAGTTGTTCTCATTTCATTTGAGTGTGCCCCTTCCATTTTGAGAGAAGTGGCGCTTGTTTTCAAATTGGGTGGCGGGGCATAAATAGGGAATAAACTTAATCTGCCTGCAAGCATCAGAAGTTACTGTCCCACACACGTCAAGCCAAAATCAAAGCATTGTCAAGGATTAAACGTGAACTATTTCCAACCAACCAACTTTTACAGTCTTTTGGCCTATTTCAAGTGCGATTCAACATCCTAACCACTGTGCACCGCCGGCATGCCGAACTGCTGAGCATCGCTCATACGCCCCATTGCTCGGCATGGTGGCCACATAATAAAATTGCTCATTTTACTAGACGAGAAAATAATTCGTCGTCGTCATCTGCAAGAATGCTGAGGCTATTTTTTTTTGGGCAAAATGGAAACCACTAATTAATTAAGTCCGTCAAGGAGAGACAAGTCAAAAACATTTCTGACGCCGTCGCGTCGCGTCGCGGCGTCAGAACTTAGAAGAATCGTGGAAGTTTCTGTCGTGTCTCGACTAATCCGCATTGATGCGGCTCGAAAACTAATAGATCAGTTTCGTCTCAATCACACTTTATTATGGCTGAACTGGTTTGGGCACGCACCCCGCGAATCCGCATCCACGAACATGGAGGAGATGAAGCACAACTCGTTTCATGCACGCAGCGTACTGAAGCCTAATGTCAAATAAACATTTCTGAAAAATTCATTTGGCGCCAGCTGGAACCACCGAAGGCTTATCGCCATTGGCTTCAGGTCAATAAACAAAGTGTCCAGAGTCATTGGAGAATTTCAACAGATCGGGGTGGGGGATTGGCCAATGGGTGTGCGCGGCTACTGTATCCACCTCTGATCTTTGCGTAATTGAATTTCCACCTAATTCCAATTGAATGGCCAGTGGGAAACTCCAATGCGCGGCGTAAAGTGGATCTTGCTTGGCCACAACGCGGCGTGAATTTGATTTGAATACCGCAGGAGGGAGTGTGGAATCGGGGAACCAGTTCAGGGCGATTAGCGGATCTTTTATTAGTTGCATTTGCATTTCATAACTCAGTGGATTTCGACTCGCAGCCATTCCAAGCGAAGTACCTAAAACGAGTTCTAGAATCTCAAGTAGGGTCCATTAATTGCATCGCCATCGAGTCAGGAATTAATTGCAATTCAATACAATTCAATAAATTAAAAATGGACTCTGGTTGGATGGCACTCTCTGGATGAGGGTCGATCTCTTGATAGCGATCATCGACCGGCTGCAACATGCACCTCGGCGTGACGACACTGGCCCAACTCTCCAAACTCCAACCGAACTTCAGCGCGGACTGAAGTGCTGGTCAAGCGGCGTCTGCGGCTCTGACGTTGATGGTGACTGTGACTGTTGCGACTCATGTTGATGGCTCCGCCGCTGGCAGAGTGGCTGGCGCTCAAGTTGCTGTGCATGTCACGCTCGACCTTGACGCCTCCTTTTGGTCAACTGCCGGCCAAGCAAACAGACCAAACAGATAATCGCTGTGGAAATGAAGTGACACGAGCGCAGCGAGTACGTTTTGGTCAGTGGAGCACTGATGAGGCACACAGCGATTTGATAAGTGCGGACAAGTCACATCGAGTGCCGATCGACTGCAGAGTGTGTTTAGTTTAAGGTGAGAACTGTGATGTTCTTCCGTCCCAAGTCGTCGATCCGTTTCCCTGCTGCTGACCCATGATTTCAGTTAGATATCCGCATGTTCTGACTCAGCATCCGGACTGCCGTGTGAGTCGGCGACTTTCGACAAATAGTAACCGCAGTTGCTGTCATATAATTTGAATAACGAGCTATATAAAAACTTTAACTTATATTGAACGTAACAGATTGCTGCTGAGCAATATAGACTAAGATATACCTGGTATTTTTTGAAAATGCCAATTTAAAAAGACTTTTCTACTGATTATTTTCGGTTGTGCTGGTTCAGCACTTCCATTTTAATAAACAAAAATCGGGAAAAAGTGGCCAAGCCAAAAGAGGATTATGTTCTCCACAGTTTTTGAGAAAGGTGGAAGGGTACATTTTAGACACATTTAGTAATCGTCACTATTTATCGATCCACCAAGGATCTGCTTTTAAAGTATATACATAGTTTTTCCTTTAGTTTTGTTTTGCTGTTACTTAAAGCTTTTTCAACATTGTTGAGTCTTTTCTTACAGAGACTTACACTCAGAGAAAAAATAGAGAATTTCATACTTGGATTAAGAATGTTCGATGACAAAAGAGCTTCACAGATTCCAATCATACACCAATTTAAAATCAGTTGTTTTTTCCATTTTGTTTACATTTATTTTATAAAACATTAATTGATAAACAATGTAGCAGGTTTAAGCCGGCCTGAGGAATACACAACCCCTGGGCTTCTCCAAGTTAGCATTCAGTATCGTTTTCGTGCGGAATTTGTGTGTCTACAGTTTCATTTAATCATACGGTATGATGATATATTATGATCTGGGGCTTAATGATATATTTTCTGATATCGATAAAAATAAAATAAATATTACACAAACTGATATTTTCGAGCATATAAAATCAATATGCTAAGATTAAATTTACATTTGAAAAAAAAAGGTTTTTGTGATGTTGATTATGTTCTCTTTGATGCCATCCTTATCGTCATGGCCTTGTCCTTTCGTGGGTATCTTTATTTTTGGGAACGAAAAAGTTCACTGAGGGAAATCGGTGGCTTTCAAGAGTATTCTTCTTAATTCCGAATTCTCGCACATTTTATGTTATTTTACAGTTCCGGCCTTTTCTGACTAGTAGCATAACGCAATTGCGCTAAGCTTGCATGCTTGCACCATGCTCCTGCAAAAAAAGATAAAGTAAACTTATACCTGTATACGACGTGGTGTATTTGTGAGTGCATGACAATAATGACTCGAACCAATTTCGAACTTTTAGGATATGCACCTAAAAAACATAACAAATTATGTTATCCAAAATTTTTCTAGAAAACAAAATACGTTTTGGCTTACAAACATACTAATGTATGTAGTATCGAAGGTGAATGAATTTTTCGTCGGCTGGATTGTAAACCTGTCGAAACATTCGTCGTAGAATATTTTGCGTGCATGATAACTGGCGTTGGTTTAAGAACTCGGTTTGGTTGGTTTGCGTATTGCGATTTTTGACAAAATACAAGACGTTTGAAAGAGATTCGGTTGGAACTTGGTTGTAAGAGGTTTCTGTGTCACCCCTCCCATAATCCGCGATTTAAAAACTGAAGAAAGTGAATTGCACAGGTCTGCTGTTCGGAAGGAAAGAAAAGAGAGCTTTGAATTGTTCGATGATTGATTGTCTTTGTTTTGCTGTCAGCGAAATAAGTACAATTGAATGCAGAGATTGAATTTTCTTAGTGGCAAAGGCAAAACAAAAGATTGCAATATTTTAGTAATGAACCATATTGATGTTTAATTGAAACCGGCTTATTGTTTATTCATTTATTTATTATTGTTCGCCAAATGAACAAGCTTGTTAGCATTCTACACTAATTCTAACCTAAATTACAACATAAGTAACATTAAAAAGTTTGTATAACCTTGCAGCACGTTTTTTAACTAATTTGAAGGACTTGTCCACTGATAACAAACAAGTTTTCCCAATACGACTATTTTTTTGACTCTACTTTTGTATGACAGCTATACAACATAGATGTCCGACTTCGACCAAAATTTGGCAGAATTATGGAGAAGCATTAAAAACTAGTAAATGCGGACTTTGGAGACGATTGCATAAAAAACAAAATAGTTTTTCTCACTAGAACTAGTTTTTCGACCGATCGTTCCTATGGCAGCTATATGTTATAGTCATCCGATCCGGCCGGTTCCGACAAATGTGTAGCGTATTTGGACCAGAAGACTTCGTGCAGAGATTGGTGGCGATAGCTTTAAAACTGACGGAGGAGATGGCATAGAAACAGACTGACAGACGGACACACGGACATGGCTATATCGACTCAGCTCGTCATGCTGATCAAGAACACAATAATGCTTAATGCGATAGAAACATATTCACCACTTCTGCTGTTTGCAATTTACTTGATCGACCTCTGCCGGATCACATATTCATCATTACTATTCTTTTCAGACATCACCAATCATCTGAACATCAGTTTGGATGTGTTTCAACGATTAGCTCCCGCCTAATATCACCTAGCGGCAACAGGGTATTGAATGCCAAAAATTAAAAATCTCATTCAAATCATATTTTTGACTCATTTCTGAGATTGACTTTTATGACACAATTAAGGAGAATCAAATCTTAATGATTAGAAAGGCCACACGGGTTTCGGATGGGATGTTCAACAAGGCATAAACAGATGATGAGCTAATTGAAATGATCGAAGCAAAAGTTTAATGTTCTCTCCGAATTCAGTTAGAAAGTGGCTTCAAAAGATTCGTCGTCTCAGCGGTTCTATAACAGCAAAGAGCCAACCTATTGGGCAACAGTTGCTCAATCGAACGCCAAGTCGAAGAATCAGCCCAACGGAGGCTAAGAAAGATTGCAATGTCTCAGGCGCGTTAAACAAAGCGCTTCCGTTTGGAATGGCCAACAACTGTGGCTGGAATGGAACTGGGGCAGCGTATAAACCACGGAACAGCAACCGCTGTGCTGGCTGTGCTTCAAGTTCATTTCAACGCTGGTTTCAGCTGGTTGGGCAGCCAGCAGTCGCGGAGCGAGACCTTCTCGAAAAGCACAAGAAACACCACTGCGGCAGACGTTCGAATAAACAACAGCCTGATACGGAGGCAGACACAGGTTGTGCTGTGCTCGTCGCACAGGCTCTAATTTATTTGTTCATCTTGATCTATGAAAGCATCAAATTTAATGGGGAATTATGAAAGAGTTCGTAGAACAAAAGCTGCCACCGACTCGGGGCTTGGGAATGGGAATGGGCGGGTATCGGGCGGGCCCAAAGTCGAGTACAAGCCAAGTCGTCTTCGCGGAATTTGACTGGCACTGACAGCACGGACAGCTCGGGACAGCTGCGCGTCACTGGCGTCACTTTGCGTTAAGCATGGGACGCATTACTCGGCGTTAATTGCAGATGCAAAATGGCAAATGGTCAGCTGGTGACCCCCACACCGTGGCTGGGAGTTGGTTGACGGCGCGCAATTAAAGCGATATTCAGGCACCGCAGCTGTGCCCGCTGCTTCACTGGCGCCAGTAAGCGACGACGGGGTGATTGGAAATCCCTGCACTTAACAGTGGTTCACTCACAAGGTGAAAACTCATAAAGTTCTAAGCGAATCTAGTCGAATTTGGCTGCAATCAAGACGTTCCCCCCGCGGAGATGCCCCAAATTCGAACTGATCTCCCGGTCCAGAGATGGCGTTTCGTATACGGATGTGAGTTTCGGGTTTTTACCAACAAATAACTGGCTGTAAGTTTTGGCTGTCGCTGTCGCTGGCTCTTCAACTTTTCGTTGCTTAAATCTAGAATTTATTGCTAGCTGTGGGGGCTTTCGCTTGCCGCTGAGTAAATTGCCTGTGACTGTGACTGAAGTGTTTTAGCTGCCAACCGACTTTGGCCACAGTTCATTACTAAACACATAAACCACAGAATGTATTTGATTTGGTTAGGAAATATGGAAAGAAGGTCAACATGAATCACCGCCACGAGATGGGAAACCTACACAATCTCCAAAGTCGCTGGCAGATTGAAGTCATCATCGGTTCTTAATTGTTATTGTTATTGTAGAAGATGCATAAATTATCGAGAGCATCAGCCCCAGACCGCCGGTGGATGGATGTCTGCCGAGGGGGGGAAGGCAGCACAGCCAATGCCCAACACAATAAACACACAAGCGACGAATCCAAAAATCGAAAATCGCTGATCGAACAAAAGAGCTCCAACGCACTGAGGGCTATTCATTAAATTCATGTTAACTGTCAGCGTGTTAGTTTTTTGGTTAACAACCGAAGGGGCTGGGAGTTGGAGTTGCAGTTCGTTGTGAAAATGATTTGTTGATGCAGGTACAGATTTTGGGGCGTATGCGCAGGTATGGTGATTGGCCATGTTCCCATGTTGTTTGTGAGAAACGAATGCTGTCGCCGAAGGTCGTTTGTAATTGAAAGAAGACCAGCCAGCAGAGGTCTTGTGAATGAAATCAGAGGTGGGTTGTGAATGAAATAGAAGTCAGAATCTTTCAAATATTAGACGAGTTGTTGTGTGGGGGGATTGATACGGCATAGAATTCTAGATCACTGGCACAATTGCAAAAGAACACAGATCCAGGCAGAAGTGAAGCTGAACCATTGTTATGAGATTGCGCTTGCATCATAATATCTTACGATGCAGATATCAATAAAGACCTGAAAATGAATAGAAAATATCAACAAGATGAGTTGCAATTACACAGAAAAAAAAAGATCACGATATTTAGAATCAACCGGGTATTTTTATACCCTGTTCCCATTGAAAATGGGAAAAGGGGGATCATGAAGTTGTGCGAATGTATGTAACAGGGAGAAGGAAAATTTTCCGACCCCATAAAGTATATATATTCTTGATCAGCATGAACAGCCGAGTCGATATAGCCATGTCCGTCTGTCCGTCCGTCCGTCTGTCCGTCTGTCTGTCTGTATGAACGCGTCGATCTCAGAGACTATAAGAGATAGAGCCACAAATTTTTGCACGAAGGTAGATTTATGCTGTACGCAGATCAAGTTTGTTTCAGATTTGAAAAATTCCACCCCGTCCCCCTTTTATCACCAAAAAACCTAGACCTCCTCTATAAATCCAAGACCTAAAAAGCCGTCAGATCCACAATTTTCAAGTTAGAGCCTCGTGGTTTAGTATACATCAAGCTAGGCTCAATATCTATCTATTCTGAAAAGTACAATCAGATCGGACCAAAAACACCGGAGTTATAAGCGAAACAGTTGAGCTGATAAAAGCAGCCCCCCAGTTGTTGATCAGGACTAGAAAAGTATTGCCTACATTTAGGATGACATCTTCAAAAATTCAAAAACAAATAAATGAAAATAAATGAACAGGGTATTTTGTGGTCAGGAAACTCGACTGCAGCGCCCTTACTTGTTCAGTATCGAATCGGCCTTCATCTGAAGAATACCCAGTTGATATGATCGAAAATATCACTCGTACATTTCGAACATATCAATGTGAAATGTTTCAGATCAACAATCTGATACTTGTTAATATCCCTGATATATAATATTTATATAGTATCAATATATTTTCACAATACCTGTACGACATGGCTGAAATATTTAATATATTATTTTTATAATATCAAAGGGGTATTAATGTATTCACAATGGTGTATTTAATTCTATCAAAGCTATATTTTTAAAATACCCATAGGATATGGTTCAAATGTTTTTGAATAATAACTAGTGACTTTAGTTGGCTCGGGGTCACGAAAAGTTTCGTTTGTTCACAATTTGAACATCTAATGAATTTATATACACCAAAAAGAGCTGGTTGCCTACACAGTACTGTTTCATGAATCTCCCGATTCAACCTTCAGTAGGCTTTTCGCTGATGACTGTCGCTGTTTGAATGTCTCTCCATGCGCTCACCGCTTTAAGCAGTTGGGAATTGCAATCAGCAATGAAAGCAAGAACAGACAAATCGGTAGTGTATTCGCTGTCTCGCTAGCTGCGGCAGAGTCATGAACATTGTTTTTGCCCTTTTTCGACTTGTTTGTCTCTTTCTGCCCTCAGATTTTCGATGTCTACTTTGATCTGAAATCACGTCACTAGGGTATTTTTCATATCACTGTGAGAATTTCGCTTATTAATATAATATTTTTAGTATCAATGTAATACTACAGCATCATATTGATATTAAATAGTGACTCTTGGATATTTAAAAATTGATATTTTTGAAATTATATTGGAAGATCAACTCGATATTTGATCTTATTTTTTTCTGTGTAGGTTAAGTTTAGGTAAGTGGGGGAAACTTCAAACTGGTCAATTAAGGAGAAGCGAAGTATTCAAAGATGTCTAATAAAGTACAGTTCTAATAGCTACAGCATTTGCCCTACAACTGAGTCCTCCTCTATAAAGGGGACGATAGTTCTAAAATGGATTTCTTTTAATGACGGTTGTTACAACCTTTTCGGAAAATTCCATCGAAGCACCTTAAAAACGGTAGCAAAATATGTTCCCTACTAATAGCCTATTTGCACTGAAGAAATGAAACATCATTTCTTGAAATGACAAGAAATAAAGGAAATTATATCATTTCTGCCATACGTTTCTCCATTTTCATTTCCATTCATTTCGTGTCATTTCTTAAAAATGATGAAATTCGGTATTGAAATTTGGTATTTTTTTTTCGACATTCTCTCAGTCCCATTAGTGTCATCAGAAAACCCAAAATATCAGAGAGGTAAGTAATTTGTTTGTTTACAGATGAGCCCCCGGAAAACCTCAAGAACCTGGAAGAAGATCCAGTTGACTGCGAGGTGTTCTATGGAGTCATTCCACGCTCGTGAATGAAAGCATTAAGCCAGCTTGGGATGAGCGAGCAACTTTTGTTGGATGAGGAACCGACATCGTAGCAGCCAAGAATTTAGCCAGAAAAACTACCCAACTGCGTTCACCTTTCCAGGAAGGTGCAGTGGCAGCTTCAAAGAAGAGGACGGAGGAGCTTAAGCGCATTGGTGCCGAGCGGCTTGAAGTCTTGGACACCGTAGATTTATTTTGTGCATTATATGAGTGGTTATTAAAAATTAAGTAAAATAAACATATTTTAGCCTTATTTTAATTGTGTTGTTGAGTCTTAAAGTATGATGTATGACGCGACTTATTTATTCTGGAGGGTTATCAAAATCATTGGCGACATTGGTGCCCTTGGGTTGTGGACGTCATTTTTCTGCTCTACGTTTTTCCGATCCCTTGCATGTTCTGCGAAGGCGGGTCTTTAATAATCTAATTGCAGCTTCCACTACTCTCCTTGCTTTAAACAGGGAGTGGTTAAGTGTTTTGAATTTTTTATTGAATTGGAGGTTTGTCTAACTAGCTTGCTCATTATTGCATTGCAGCATTTACACAACAACAAATCATTTAGCCAAATAATAATCAACAAAATCAAAGCATCGGCTGTTTATGTCCACGTATCGTTGTGAATGTCAACAAAATGATGTTTTGTCAATGGAAACGACAAAATTTTCCGGAAATGAAAATGATAGAAATGATGCCCAGTGGAAAGGGCATACTCTGTACCGTAGGTTCATAAAGTATTATAAGTTTGTGCAAAAGTATGTAACAGCCAGAAGGAAGCATCTCTGACACTATAAAGAATATATATTCTTGATCAGCATCAACAGCCGAGTCGATATAGCCATGTCCGTCTGTCTGTCCGCATGAACGCACAGATCTCAGAGATGGTAAGAGATAGAGGTTTGACATGTATGGGACATATGCTTCTTATGTCTGCAGGCAGATCAGGTTATTTTTTCAATTTTGGCCACGCACCCTCCCGCCCCCGCAATTTAGAAAAAACGTCATATCTCCCACAGTTTTAAGTAAATGGTTCGTTCCTTCTAGAGATAATTTGTTATCAGGATAACAAATCGATCCGACAAATGGTGAAGATCGGATAATCGGTTGTCGCGTTATGATCAAAAGTCTGTTCGCTGCTGCAGCGCAATAGTAGCGCTGCTTTCAGCTGCTACTGCGGCATCAAAATTTATGCTGAGCGTATAATTTCGCTGGTACAGAGCATGTTATAGTCGGGCTTGACCGACTTTCTTTCTTGTTTTTTTTTAAATTTAGGGTAATTTTTCTAAATGTGGTTTTTTAAAGCTTTCTTAAATTTAGGTCAGATTTACCCTTGAATTGAGAAAAGAAATACATAGCACCATATCTTAAAATAGGGCGACTACCATTGAATGTAGTAACTGATATTGGTTTTTCCAAGTGCTTAACATTTGACTGAGATAGTCGAATGCACCAAGATGCCTCATGCTAAGTATCCCCGAGGACCCAGTGTGGACCATTTCATTTGAAAGAGGAGGTTGGTAACCACGCGTCTTGGGGTTGTCCTTTCCACTTTTTTCTTGACTGCCCTCACTTCATTTCCTCCTTAATACTTAAAAAGTGTTTTTTTCCTTTCTAAAATCTTAAAACTATATTTTCTAAATCTAAGAAAATATTTTTGGCTTATAGGAAATGGATTCATAATTGTAGAAAATGTTTTTCAAAATAAAAGGTGAATCGACTTCGACCTCTTATTAAGGCAAATTTCTTAATTTTGGGCCGATTTTGGTATTTTATTGCAGATAAAGCTCACATTTAAATCAATATACGATCATAAATAAATTCATCATACAAAACAAGTAAGAAAGTCGGCCAAGTCCGACTATAACATACACTGTACCTTCCAAAGTTTTCATTTACTACACATAGTGTTGAGGTGTGTTGAGTGCTGCACATCGCTGTTCCAGCCAGTGCTGCCCATCATGAATGTCTGTTTTCCACATAGCTCTACTATCGCTCATCCGATAATACTGATTACTAAATGTGGAAGGTCCGAGCCGTCTATCTATAAAATTGTGGCAGACATGACGCCTTGAATTGCGCGTGGCGGGAGGGGCGTGGCGAAAATGGAAAATAAAGTTAATCTCCCTGCAAGTATAAGAAGCTTTGGTACCATACAAGTCAAACTTCTATCTCTTACCAACTCTGAGATTTCTGCGTTCATACGGACCGACGGACTGATAGAATGACCGAGAATATATATTCTTACATACTTTTGCACAAACTTATTACCTGAGTACCAGAGAGCACACACACACAAAAAATTCCACTGAGTTAACTCTTTGTCATACCAGAGAACGCTTCTATCGGTTGAGTATGAGCGTACGAGTTGACAATGATTGCGTTCATTATTCACTCAATGAAACTCAGCCTTGAGCAAAATACACATCATTTCGGCAACAGCTTCGTGCGGTTGAGTGAATTTGAGCTGATTGAATATGTTTGCACGTAAATCGTCTCTCATGTTCACCAATACCAACACAATTTTCTGTTCTCTCCATTTGGGATTCCCAGCTAAAAATGACAAAGCAAACTCGAACTCTCTCTCTCATTCATCTGTGTCAGCAGCACACTGAGCAGCGCTGTATTAGCTTATGTTAAAGCTCATACGAGGTAATGAACGCACATTCGTTGTTGAGTCAAACAAACAAACACCCGAATCGATCAGAGTGAAGATGAGCATGATAGTAATCAGAGCGCCAACTAGGGTTGATGTTTTTGAATGAACAAAACTGAATAGAGAATATGTGTGAGTTAATAAACGACTCTTTTCTATCAAAAAAAAAAAAAGAACGTTTGAACGCAAAGACATCTTGATTCGGGTGTTCATTTTTTATGATCGTTTTGCAATCACCCGAAGCCGTTCTCTGCTGTGTACCTTTAAGCTGTGTAAAGTACTTAAAATTAAGTCAAAATTTTGGTATCTTCTAAGTGCACCAATTCATGCGGAATTCGCTTGGCTCGAGCTTAAATCGACAGCATTAGTGTTTGAAGCGTTCGAATTTTTGGAATGCACTTAAGCTGCGGCTGGGTGGCTTAATTGACAAGGCAGGCCCAGTCTTGTTTAAGTCCTGGTTGCCGCTGGCCAATTGTATTTATGTTTTGGTCATTTGTTTAAAGGCCACATGCTCCGTACGAGCTTGTGTGTGTGCCAGCATTCACGCACACACACTCGCTCAGACCTGAGGCTGTGGAGGTTGAGTTGTGAATTTAAATTACATGGCGAACTTTTGGGCAGACATCAAAAATTTGCAAATAATACGCATAATTAACGAATGATAGCCCCCAACCGAGCGCAATGCCCGAAACTGAGACAACCGGGCAGCTGCGCTGCCGAGCTCAGCCGAAATGGGAAAATCAAGTGCAGTGCGAGAGCTCAGGGTCAGCGTGCATCGCTTTGGTGCCGATTGGCCACGCTGCACTCCGGTCGGAGCGGTAGCTTGCGGCTGGTTTTATTTCTTCATTATGTACGAAACAATAAAATTTAATTGAACGTTAAATTTAAAACGTAGCACGAGCGGCATGCCACGGAAAAGGAGCAAATTAACTCATTGTTGCAAAAAATTATGCAAATGGGGCGTAAGGTGCCGAGCAAATTAAAATGGCATGAAATTTATATGCCCAATAAATGGAAATAAAGTAAGGGACAGGCAGCGGCGGGCAGTAAAAGTGCCGAATGGAAGTAAATTAAACGCTCGTTAATTTATGTGGGCGTATTTCTTTTGAAGTGTTTCGTTCATTCGGACAATGGGACTATGTCTATCGCATGAATATTCAATCGTCCATGCAACGGCATAGGTACAGTAAACCCTTTCGGGAATGGACTGCCTCAAGTGGCTTGAGACCTTCAAATATTTTCTAACCATCAATTATTAGAGTAAAGCCCATGAAGTTCCAACATTGATGACAGAGTGTTACAGGAAAAGAAGTAAGGGCTGTTGCTGTAGTCGAGTGCCGCGACTCCCAAATACCCTGTACCCTTGGTCTCGTTTGTTTTTGTACCCAGAGAGAGGGTATATTGAAATGGTCCAGATGATTATAACGCATAGAAGGATGCATTTCCGACCACATAAAGTATCATGACGAGCTGAGTCGATATAGCCATGTCCGTCTGTCCGTCTATTTCTATGCTATCTCCTCCGTCAGACTTAAAGCTATCGCCACACAACTTTGCTTGAAGTCTTCTGGTCCAAATACGCTGCACATTTGTCGGAACCCGCCGGATCGGTTGACTATAACATATAGCTGCGATAGGAACGATCGGTCGAAAAACTAGTTCTGGTGAGAAAAACTTTTTCGTCTCCAAACTCAGAATCGAATCTGCCAAGTTTGGTCGATATCTGACATCTATATAGTATAGCTGTCATACAAAAGTAGAGTCAGAAAAGTAGTCTTATTGAGAATAACTTGTTTGTTTTCAGTGGATGTTTCCTTCAAATTAGTTAGAAAACGTGCTGCAAGGGTATGCAAACTTCGGCCGAGCCAAAGTTAACTTTCCTTAATTTTTATTCTTTTCATAGCCCAATGCATACACACACTCCCACACGTGCACACCAATACACGCTCTAACTGACGATTCGGTAAATTTATTTTGATAACCTTGCGAATGGATTCAAAAAATTTGACCGGATGTTTGCAACGCACAGAAGAAAGCATCTCCGACCGCACAAAGTATATATTCTTAGTGAGATAAACTTTTTTCTTTTCAATGGAAATGTCCTTAAAACTGGCATATATTTCACACAATTCTACAGAGTTTTGTCAAAGTCGGATGACTATAGCATGAAGCTGCAGTACGAATGATCGGTCGAAAAAGAAATTCTATTGAGAAAAACTTGAATGTTTTAAATGGAATCGACATCAAATTTTTTTGTGTGTTAGTTTGTTCAAGCTTTGCACGATTCCACGGAGTTTGGTCGAAGTCGGATATCTATATAGTATATAGCTCCCATAGAAAAGTTAGGTCCCAAATGTAATGTTAGTTAGAAAAACGGGCTGCAAGGGTGTACAAACTTCGTCCGAGCCAAAGTTAACTTTCGTCTATTTTTCAAATTCACGTTGGACATCCACTTATGTTTTGAAGTCGTGGAATATGCCAGACCGTCGCTATCCCAAAATAGTCACAATAAACCTATTAGAATCAAATTCTTAGTGTTTCCAGAGATTATGAATCACCTTGACTCTGGCAAGCCCAATCTTGTGGAGGTTGGAGCAGAATCGGGACGATATCGGTTCCTACAGAATAATGCAAAATTTACAAAGCAAGATTAGAAATGCTCAACCCAAATTGTCAGCCACGCCCAAATATACAGGCAACAAATAATGGAAGAAAGTTTTAAGGGAGAGGAAGGTGACAGGAATGTAAATTTTGTAACAAATAACCAAGCAAAATCTAATATTATTTGACACATAGTAGCTATTAAGAAGATGAACTAATATTTGCCAATAAGCAATATATAAAACAATATAATGCTGAAACTTGAATTTGTATAGTATTTCTAAGCCAAAAATAGAGGAAAGTTAACTTCGGCTAGGCCTTGCAGCACGTTTTTTAACTAATTTGAAGGACATATCCACTGAAAACAAACAAGTTTTTCCTAATAAGACTACTTTTCTGACTCTACTTTTTATACTCTGTACCGTTGGTACACAGATTATTATAAGTTTGTGCAAAATTATGTAACATCGAGAAGGAATCATCTCCGACCCTATAAAGTATATATATTCTTGATCAGCATCAACAGCCGAGTCATGTCCATCATGTCCGTCTGTCCGTCTGTCTGTCCGTATGAACGCACAGATCTCAGATATGGTAAGAGATAGAGGTTTGACATGTATGGGACATATGCTTCTTATGTCTGCAGGCAGATCAAGTTTATTTTCAATTTTGGCCAAGCCCCCTCCCGCCCCCGCAATTTAGAAACGTCATATCTCCCGCAGTTTTGAAGATAGATGGCTTGTTCCTTCTGGAGATATTTTTAGTTAGCAGGATACCTTATCGATCCGCCAAAGGAATGGAGAAGATCGGATGAACGGATTTCGAGTTATGATCAAAAGACTGTTCGCTGCTACTGCAGCATTAAAATTTATGCTGAGAGTATAAAATTTATACCCGTTACTCGTAGAGTATAAAGGGTATACTAAAGTCGTGCAAATGTATGTAACAGGCAGAAGGAAGCATCTCCGATATCATAATGTATATATATTCTTGATCAGCATCAACAGCCGAGTCGATATAGCCATGTCCGTCTGTCCGTCCGTCCGTCCGTCCGTCTGTATGAACACCTAGATCTCAGAGACCAGAAGAGCTAGAGCAACCAAATTTTATACGTAAGCTAGTATTGTCTGTAGGCAGATCAAGTTTGTTTCAAATTTTGGCCACGCCCCCTCCCGCCCCGCAATAAAAAATATTGAATAGCACAAGTTTTAAGATATCGAGCTCAGATTTTGCAGTGTAGTCTATGTGGCCAATATCTACAATCTCACAAATTTTCAAAAGGATAATAAATGGCCGAGTTAAAAAAATGTTGCATACTTATCCGAGCTGAGCTGAGTAACGGGTATTTCGAAGTCGGGCAGGGCCGACTTCAACTTACGCTCTCGTTTTGGTACAGAGTATGTTATAGTCGGGCTTGACCGATGCGTTACAAACATCTGGACAATTTTAATATACCCACTGCAAGGGTATAAAAAGATGCAACATTTGTTGAGTGAAGAGTGGAGAGGAAGAGTCGGCATTGGGCTCTCGACAAAAATGCCATACCCACAATATGCCAAAAATATTGACTACTTACATACCAAAAATAGGTATTCATTAATACATACATCGCTTTCCACCACAAAAACTACACAAACCGTGGAACCGTGCGGAAGGACACCTCGAACGTATATTTTCGCTGTCAAACTGTGTAGTCAATCAATTAAACTGAATGTCACCATTAACGCAAGTGAGAATATTCTTCGGTTGTTGTGATCCACTTAGGCAGGTTTGACTGCCTATTCAATCTTACATTGGCACTTGCGTTGACAAGAAGCTGACAAAACAACTGTTGCCGATGCGTTTCTGTGGGAAATCCAAAATAAATGAAAATTGGATAACCACTAATCAATTCAAGCTTTCATTTAATTTTGCAACAGCCGACGCTGGCATTGACTGGCATTGTTGAAGTAGCTCACAGCCTAACATCGAAAATCAAATAAATTATGCAATATTATCTAACTGTATCAATAACATTCTCATTATCTCACCATGAAATATGTGTTATATTCTAATTTGAAAGTCCTTTGGGTAGGTGGGTGTGATTATGAATTCAGCTATAAAATCGAGATCAAAATTTATTGAATAGAAAAAAGTATACAATTGATTCAATTTGATGTGCACTGGTTGAAATTAAGCTTCGTTTGGCAATGGAACAAAGGCTTAAGTCTACTTGGATGAGTTTTCATCCATTCAATTTATTTGAATTGAATTTGATGACCGGCAAGAATATACATTTAGTACAATTGTATTCTTGGTGAAAAGTGTACTTATAATCTAGCCCTTTTGTGAAAACTGTAGCCGATATATCCCTCAATAACTCCAATCCTGCAATGAATTGAAAAGAGGTGTACAAATATATCATATGGCATTCAATGTCAAGGTTAGGTTGACGTTAGGTTGGTATATCTTATATATCAATACATAAGGCTTTGGACTTGTGGATATACAACCTGCTGAGGTGCAGAAGAGAACAAGCCGAGTGGGGTACCACAACCATGACGAAGGAGGCACACGGCGGCTCGCCTCAAGGCGGAGTACTGTCACCCCTTCTATGGAACCTTGTGGTTAACGAACTGCTAACGAAATTCCGCAGGAAAGCACCCAAGGTAACCGCATATGCCGACGACATAAGCTTATTTATCGTGGGAAAATGTTCATCGCTGAAAGCTCAATCATGGACTCTACACTCAAAGAGATACTAAAATGGGCCACAGAAGCTGTACTTAGTATTAATGCGGAGAAGACGGACCTCATTCTCTTTACCAAGATGGTAAAGATAAATGGAAAGTCACTAACGCCAAAGAATAACGTTAAATAACTGGGAGTAGTAATCGATAGAAAACTGTCATGGAAGACAAATGTGGAAGAAAGAGTGAAGAAGGCGACCAACGCACTATATGCATCCCAGAAGATGCTGAGTAGCACTTGGGGCCTATCACCAAGTCTGATGCATTGGCTCTTCATTTCAGTAATACGACCGATACTGCCACACGGGATACTGGTATGGTGGCAAGCCATGGAGAAAACCACATACCTAAAGCTGATGGAGAAGACCCAGCAACGGGCACAGGTCTGTTTTACGGGGACGCTGAGGTCCACTCCAACCAAAGCATTATCTTAGGTGGACATCCAAGCCCGTTTTCTGGCACAGAAGACCGCTTAACTTATATGTGCGGCAGGCTCCACGGCGCTACAAAGCTAGCATAGTTGGTAGAGAGATCTATAGTAGCACGGACTAAATTATCCCAAAGATCAACTCAATATGCACATCAGCACTATTGGGACCAGAAGACTGGCGTGCAGGACTGGCCCTAGAAGCAAGGCACTTCTATACAGTCGACTCAAAGATGGACCTAGGAGTCGGAGCCGCCGTAAATAAAGCTCTATTCCAGGCGGAAGTCTTCGCAATAAGGAAAGCAGCGGAGTTGGCGGAAACTCACGCTCCATACAACCAAATAAATATCTACGTAGACAGCCAAGCGGCAAGCAAGGCAATGCAAGGACACTCCATCAACTCCAGAATTGTCCTGGCGAGCAAGGAAGCACTACACTCAGAAAAAAAAGGCGTTCTAAAAATAAGCCCAATTTTCTTACTTTTATACCCAGTCCGGTCTTGATTTTTCCGGTCATTAAACGAGACCATGTTCTTAAAAGCATAACAAACGTTATAAATCGACGAACAAATTAAGAAAACTCGTTCTAAAATTGTGTCCGACTGAGTCCGACCGATAATTATTGCTTAAAACCAAATGAATTTAAAGTTTGGCATCAATTATGTTATATTATTAAGTAAAATAAAATAAAAAAAAGCTAGTTTCGGCTTATCCGAGGTTTATATTCATTTAAAGCTCGGGCTAATCCTATAGAAGAAGGCTCTAAACGAATTTTTACACAATAATTTAATTTTCACTATATCATTTTTCTAACAGCTATTCGATTTTTTAGTCCGACCTTTTTAAAAATTGGCAATTCAGTTCTGAAGCAGACAATATTAACATCTGGCAAGATTAAAGAGGCTATAATTGAGAACCAAAAGTCTTTCTCCCTAGAACTACTTTTTCGGACGTTCTTTCCTGTCCTTTCCTATATAATATAATCAATTAATTGTTAAAAAAATTTTGTAGAATTTTGTGAGATAAACTGAAATATAACAATACATATTTTAAGGATGGTAAAATTAAACAAGAAAGAAAGTCGGTCAAGTCCGACTATAACATACTCTGTACCAACAAAAATATACGCTCAGCATAAATTTTGATGCTGCAGTAGCAGCTATTGCTCTGCAGCGGCGAACAGTCTTTTGATCATAGCTCGACAACCGTTCATCCGATCTTCATCGACCCTTTGGCGGATCGATAAGTAATCCTGACTACTACTACTAAATTTGTCTAGAAGGAACGAAACATCTATCTTCAAAACTGTGGGAGATATGACGTTTTTTCTAAATTGCGGGGGCGGGAGGGGGCGTGGCCAAAATTGAAAATAAACTTGATCTGCCTGCAGACATAAGAAGCATATGTCCCATACATGTCAAACTTCTATCTCTTACCACCTCTGACATCTGTGCGTTCATACGGACAGACAGACGGACAGACTGACAGACGGACAGACGGTCATGGCAATATCGACTCGGCTGTCGATGCTGATCAAGAATATATATACTTTATGGGGTCGGAGATGCTTCCTTCTGGATGTTACATACTTTTGCACAATCTTATAATAGTCTATGTACCCACGGTACAGAGTATAAAAATACCCGATTGAAACAAAATATCGGGATCTTTCTTTTCTGTGTAGGCCACTTCAGCACACCAACCACCGGGCCACGACTGTAAGTCCGTTACTTCTCAACAAAGTAAACTTCATAGATCTTCAAACCAGGCATAATCGAAGTATAATATTGATATATCGATAGTTCTCAGAAAACCATATCAATAGTTTTACCTGTAAGCTAAAATCGTAATATCATAAGAATGAATAGACAAAAGCTTGTCTTAAAAAATCAGACAAATTATACTTTTTCTTAAGCTAGCTGAAGAACAATCCCAAATTATGCCTAGTTTTGGTTCTATGTTCTAGTTTTGTGAGTTAAAAGTTCTAAATATTATTCACCTATTAAAATTATGAATCGATTTGACAAAGAAATGACAAAGATGGCTTGTATGGTAGTCGAATTATCCGGTGTCCTGCTGATGGTGCTTTAAAGCCGGGTGGGCCTTTGATTATCCCGGGATTATCCCTGGGAAGCCAAGTGTAGTGACTGGAAATGAAGTAAAATAGACTACTTAACTGAATCGTGTGATGACGGCTTTAACTTCCAGGCCACCATTCATTAATTAGTCTTCGCCGCGGTTTAATGAACTTCAACCGCAAATGGCAAGGACATTTGGGGCACGTTCCACCACCAATACACATCACTCAACGGCGCCAAAAGAAGCATTTGTTAAGATGTATATTAAAAGCATACTCCACACCGTTAAGGTTGTTAATAATCAATTAATATTTGGCCGCCCCTGCCTCTTGTTATGGCCATGCTGAACAAATGCGTCAACATGGGGCTGCAAAATTAATGATGTCTTCATGATTTTGGCCGCAGAACTGAGGTGTATCAAATATCAGAAGTAATTATCTTATAAATGATTTCGCCATTTGCGATTGACACACACACACACACACACACACACACTCACGATTCACCCACTCTCAGGAATTCCAGCTGAAAAGCCAGTCGGAATAATTAACTCCGTGTCGGGTGAACTTGAACTTTGCATTGGTCAAGCGTTTGTCTTGTAAATTGAATAATATTTTATGAAAATCGGCATTCAAGTATTTATATCGATGACCTCTGCAATGGAAGGCAGCCACTGACATTTGCTTAAGGCCAGAACCCAATACAAATGCGAGGCAATTAGCAACTCCGCCGCGGTAAGTTATAACCGTTAGCCCGAAATGATAGTCCGCCCAAACAGCCACAGTACCCTCGGCGATAATCACTTCTCATCGGTAATTACGGAATTTTTAGCCCCCCTCAGAAATATCTTTGGGATGAGCAAATTGGTTTGAATTACGCCGAATGAGTTATTGGTTAGCCCGCGACAGAGGAAATCCCCTCCGAGAGGTTGACAAGTTTGTTTAGCTAATGAATGCCCCTTGAGGCGAACACATGCTAATCGGCTGGCTGGAGGCGTATGTAAATGCCATAGAAAGCCAGTTGTAGTGCTCGCCGTCGCATTCCTACGACCAGCCAGAGATTGCGGCATTCCGCAGGGACATGTCCAGTATCCATCAACCTGTGGCAACTCCCTAATCGCCCATAAATATTTATTGAGTGAAGACCAAAGCCGCTGCCGCCTGATTTATGGTGAAAGTGTATTGACCAGCATCTTCCTCATATTTATATAACATCCGTGCATTTCTTATTGACTTAATTCGAGCGACCCAGACCTGTCGCAAAGTTAATTAGAAAAGCTGAACCACATCCATGCGCTTTTATTTATCGCAGCTGCGCCAACGGCGAATTAGTCAAAGCCACAACGAAACTTGGCTAAGCGAAAATGGTTGGGTAATTCAGATGCTAGCAGACTGGTAATGGCAGCATTGAACCACTCGATCTTCACCGCACTTCTGGGGCACTTGAGCATGCCAAAAATAGATGTTTCCCTTTCTGCCCAGAAGTACGCACTTCTCTCGTGTTCATCAGTGGGTTTCGTTTTCGTTCGAACTTCCGATTGACGCGAGAACAAAAGAACGGCCAGAATCTCAATGTTAGAGTCAATTCGTGAAGCCCGAGTCAAGAGGCTGGGACCAAAATTCACTCCACAGACACATGACACAAGAAATATGATAATTTGGGTTCACTTGCTCATTGTAATGAGCCCCGACGGCGACGGCGATGGCACGACTTGACCTCAGTGTGTTAATTGCCGTTTTCCAGCAATTGCAGTCGGGCTAACAGCGGTTAATCTTCGCCTAAGAGTGCGTACCAGCGTCGTAAGTGTAATTGCTCTGTGGCTGTGGTTTGCCCTTCTGTGCTCACCCGTGCGGGCACTGGGATGCTACCAATTGCGTTTGCAATTGACCTCGCACTTGTCTGCAGCCACCACTTGACCACATCCCACCATACCATTTTGTACTCTACTAACAAAAGATATTTGGGAATTGGTGAAGTGCTTGTAACGCACTGAGGATAGTACAGCTCTATGTATATCTATCTATCTATCTATCTAGCCTGATAGCGTACGAAACTGCCTAAATGAAGAAACCAAAGATTAAGTTAATTGTTTATTGTTAAGCTCCTTTGATTTTTGGTAATTTCGGTTGTACATATAAGGGTTATGCAAGCACTAGCTCGAAGATTCTCACTGTGGAACACTGAAAAAAAGAAACTGCGGCTTTTATATACCAATCCAGGGAGTTCTTACTTGAGAATTATCAGCGGTGTCATTTTTCCGTTTTACCAAATCTAAGGGCGAGGAATTTGCTATTTTGTTTGAGTGTGTGAAACCCAATTAAAACAGTGTGCTAGCAAGCATATACAACATTAATGAATTTAATAACTTTGAACACAATAACATGTATCTTACCTTTTTTTATTTATTTGTGCAGCAACACTTTCCCTAGCACTTTCCACTGAAATGTTGTCAAAATGCCTTCTCTCTGTGATTCGCCAAAGACATGGTCTTGCCTTAACTGCTTTTGTTAAAGCAATCTTCTACTCACGTTGAAAAATTTCAATTCTCTTTTTGGTCTTGCGCACAGTTTTTATCTGCATCTTTTTTCTAATCACTTCCAAAATAATTGTAAACAATATATTCCTGGCCTGTGTGTTAGCCGTTTCTCGATCCACCCACGCTATCGCTACGCCGCTAACTAGACAAAGTGTGGATTTCGTTCATGTTGCTGGATACACAACAAACGAAATGGTAAACTTTAAAAGCGAGAGCTTTAGTTAAAAATGTTTGTTGATATCGCTCCATGCCAGAACCCGGATTGATGTAATGCCCATTAAAATAAATCGGAAATCCAATCGGTTGCTTTGCTTAAAATAAAATTGCCAAAAACATTACAGTTTGTAGATCCACTTGTTAGGCTGCCTTTATACAGCTCGACATGTTTCGCCTATGAAATCGAAGAGAAATTCATATTTAAAACAACTAACATGTAGGCCTGCTAGACTATCATATCTCATGTATCGAGCAGTGTAACGGCAGCCTTACTGTTTGGAGCCAGAGATGTGAAGAGCTGTTACATTTTGTACGAATCAAGTAGATCAAATTTAAAAGGCAAGTGCCAAACTCAAAATATAATTTACTGTTAAGTGAAGTTTCATTTCATAGTCTGCGAATAATATGACCAATATACTGTAAAGCTCTTGCTTTTGTGAATTATCAAATAAGATTCGGAGTCATGGATATTAAAAAGCAAAGAATGCTATGGGTGAAGATTTTACAAATAACTCCGAACGCGATTTTTAATTTGTTTTTATCAAACTTTCCTCAATTTAAAGGCTTACTCGCCAAAAACCGATCAGAATGGCAGTAGGTTGAACTTTTCATGTCAATAATTTATGTTGAAACAAATCGAAACATCATTTTCAAAGCAGGTTCAGGATCAACTTTTATTTCTAAAGGTTTAATTAACAGTAAAATAAAAGTCGGAGCTTCGAGCTCGAACCGGTTCTGTACGAAAACACTTGCTCAAATCAAATGTTGGCATTTTTAGAATCTACCAATATTTTGTTTCTACTTCACAGTGTATTTTGAGATTCGTTTACCAAGGAAAATCGATTTCTCTTTTTACATGTACCCACAAATTGGGTTTTACTTGGTCTTTTGTTACTGCGAGCACAGGAAAAGTGTAATTGCGCCAATGCATTGCAGTTCCAATTTCCATTAGTTAAGCGTAACAAGTTTGCAGTTACTATCAATGGACATTTTGAAATTGGATTGACCACAACTCAATTAGCCAAGCCACACAAACATTTTCTAAGTGGGGTGAACACAACTAATGCTGCAAAAACAGTGCTTGACTAGTACGATGCTTGGAAGTCTGTAACATAATGATTTATTTTAGTTTGTAAACAAGCTGGAAACTGCTATAGCAGTCTCATTTTTTTTGCTTAGAATTATGCTGATCTCCACTTGATTTTTATCAGTCCCACCATAAAACAAGTAAGGGCGCTGCAGTCGAGTTTCCCGACCACAAAATACCCTGTTCATTTATTTTCATTTATATGTTTTTGAATTTTTGAAGATGTCATCCTAAATGTAGGCAATACTTTTCTAGTCCTGATCAACAACTGGGGGGCTGCTTTTATCAGCTCAACTGTTTCTCTTATAACTCCGGTGTTTTTGGTCCGATCTGATTGTTCTTTTCAGAATAGATAGATATTGAGCCTAGCTTGATGTATACTAAACCACGAGGCTCTAACTTGAAAATTGTGGATCTGACGGCTTTTTAGGTCTTGGATTTATAGAGGAGGTCTAGGTTTTTTGGTGATAAAAGGGGGACGGGGTGGAATTTTTCAAATCTGAAACAAACTTGATCTGCGTACAGCATAAATCTACCTTCGTGCAAAAATTTGTGGCTCAATCTCTTATAGTCTCTGAGATCGACGCGTTCATACAGACGGACGGACGGACAGACGGACAGACGGACAGACGGACAGACGGACATGGCTATATCGACTCGGCTGTTCATGCTGATCAAGAATATATATACTTTATGGGGTCGGAAAATTTTCCTTCTCCCTGTTACATACATTCTTAAATTTTAGAGTCAAAATTAAAATATTTACAATTGAAACTAGGCAGAGAACAATATGAATTTCTGATGAAATGAACATTTGCTTATGTTTTTGTTCTTATTTTCCTCTCATGAGAAATAATATTAAATTAATTGAAATGAGAACGTTTTAAGTACTCGTAGTGGGCGCTTTAATCATTTATTCAAATACTTAAATTAACAATTGTAAAGTTAATACATATAATCATTAGGCGGTTCGCGCCCGGTTCACAATAGTCTATAATGCCAGACTGGCAGGCATTCAGCCAGCTGAGCCAGAGGATTGTTTAACATATCTTGGCAACTGTTATCGATTTTTTGGAGTTTGGGTTGGTTAAATGTTGTTTGATATTCTCTCAATATAAATCTGGATCCAAACAAGCTTTAACGAGTTTAACGTGGAATCTTATTATAATTTGATTTTTTACCTAGCTTTTCTCATCTTCTAGATAATTGCTATGTGTCAGATAAGCTTAGATGTTACGCTGTTGTGTGCTAGTTTATTTGACAGATACCCTGCAAACAATTTGTAGTGCTACTTATCTCCCTCTACAATGCGAGAGTTTGGCGATAGCTTGAGGAGAGAGTTTGAAGATAGTTTGGCGATTTATACAAACAAAATTCCTTAGGTATCGCTTTTATATCATAAAAGGGATTGTGTTATATCATTTTTTCCGCCCATTCGGTAAATTGGCGATATATCCCTGAAAAATCGCCTTGAGCTCAGGAATGCGATACTTTATTATTGGTCTCGCTTTTTCATCATCTCATTTGAGAATTGGCGATACATCGCTTAACACTCCCTAAGAAGACCCGAATGTGATTCTTCAAGAAGTCAGTTGAACGACTTTTTTTACCACAGGAAAATACTTTGGCAACGCTTAGTTACCTTAGGAGCAAAATCGTACTGTCAAATAACTGAATTCAAAACATCTTTTATTCATAAGGCTTATCTTCGGGGAAGAACAGCATTCCTGCCTCTAGGATGAATCGCATTCTTATCTCCAGGTAGAATCGCTTTCCTATCGCTCAGAAGAGACTTTTTCCCGTATTCCAGAAGTAACGCTTTCTTATCTCTTAGAAGTCTCGCTTTCTTATCTCCCGGAAGTTATCGCATAGCGGCACATTTCTTCCCGTAAGGAGATGAGAATGCGATAATAATGCGATATCGCTACACAGAGAAAACAAAATTAGCTACATGCCACGTGTAGAAACGGTAATCCTAAACGGAACGTAGTTCACCCTGTAAAATTTCACACGAAAAATGTAGAAAACTAAAACGTAGCGTGTAAACAAACTACATGCTACGTGTAGAAATAAAAAAAATAAACAATGCATGTTGAAAAGTTAAATGATGCGTGGACAAGTGCGAAGGATACCCAATCTGAAAAATTTGCAAATTTCCAAACAGCTCCTACATTTTCCATACAGCAATCGGAATACCACACGAATATTTAGGTTTTCTACATTAACGTTTAGATATTGAAAACCCACACGAGCATGTAGAAATTCTAACCGAAAATTGTAGCTTGAAATCGGAACAGAATAGCTATGTGTTTAATTTAGAAAGTTGTTATTCACACGCTACATGTAGGATTTCTAAATAAAAGTTTGGGATTTCAAGTGCTGAATGCTACACTCAGAGAAAAAATCAAGAAGATCGTTCTTGATATCAAGAAGATTTGATGTCAAAAGTACGGTAAGAACGAAAATTCTTGGATCCAAGAAGAAAATACTGAAACCATGCACGAATTTTCAAGCACGAAAATTCTTGGTTTTGAATTTAGTCTTCTTGTTATCAGGCATACTTAGTCTTGGATCCAAGAAAAGATCTACTTGGAGGCAAGCATAAATATTCTCGAGTCGGAGACTCCGTTATTTTGTTTATTTTGGGGAAGACCAAGCCGAACATGAACAGGAAAAAAAAATTTTTTGGCGAACATTTTTGTTAAATCTGATATACATATTGGTTTGTGTTTTGCCAGTATCCAATATAAATCCAAGCACATATTTTGAGAATTATTTTAAAATCGTCGGCATATTTTAAGTTCAATCCCTATTATCTTCTGATTAAGAACAATTGTAAAATGTAAATCTTAAATCGGTTGAGTCGGTTGATTTTGTTGTGCCTTTTGACGAAAGCCGATCCTTGATCTACAAGGGAATCTGACGGATATCCATCGGTGCTGATCTGACGGCACATTTGCTTATAAAGGCCTGTATCCAGCACTGCGGAAAATTCCTGCCAGGAATTTGCTATTTATTTTGAGTGTGTGGAACCCAACTGAAACAAACTGTCAAGCAGAGCCTTCTCTGTCACTCTCTGTCCAAGCGTTCTTACAGTCATTCGCTAGCAAGCATATATAACATTAATGAATTTAATAACTTTGAACACAATATTCTATATTTATTTGTGCAGCAACACTTTCCCAAGCACTTTTCACAGAAAATTTGTCAAAATGCTTTTTTTCTGTAATAAGCCACAGACATGGTCGTGCCTCCACTGGTTTTATTAAAGCTATCTTCTCGTCCGGTTGAAAATTATCAGTCCTTTTTTTGCGCACATTGATTGCCTCCATCTTTTTTCAAATCACTTTCAAAATAATTGTCAGCAATATATTCCTGGCCTGATTATCAGCTGTTTCTCGTTCCACACACGCTTCCGAAACGCCGCTATTGATACGCCGCTATCTATACAAGTGTGGATTTCGTTCGTGTTGCTGGATACACAACAAACGAAAAAGCAAACTAAAAATTCCTGGCACAGTTTTTATACCCGTTACTCGTAGAGTAAGAAGGGTATACTAAAGTCGTGCAAATGTATGTAACAGGCAGAAGGAAGCATCTCCAATATCATAAAGTATATATATTCTTCATGTCCATGTCCGTCTGTCCGTCCGTCCGTCCGTCTGTATGAACACCTAGATCTCAGAGACCAGAAGAGCTAGAGCAACCAAATTTTATACGTAAGCTAGTATTGTCTGTAGGCAGATCAAGTTTGTTTCAAATTTTGGCCTCGCCCCCTCCCGCCCCCGCAATAAAAAAATATTGAATAACTCCCACAATTTTTAAGATATCGAGCTCAGATTTTGCACAAATTTTCAAAAGGATCGGATAATATATGGCTGAGTTAAAAAAATGTTGCATACTTATCCGAGCTGAGCTGAGTAACGGGTATTTCGAAGTCGGGCAGGGCCGACTTTAACTTACGCTCTCGTTATACCCGTTACTCGTAGAGTAAAAAGGGTATACTAAAGTCGTGCAAGTGTATGTAACAGGCAGAAGGAAGCATCTCCGATATCATAAAGTATATATATTCTTCACCAGCATCAACAGCCGAGTCGATATAGCCATGTCCGTCTGTCCGTCCGTCCGTCCGTCTGTATGAACACCTAGATCTCAGAGACTAGAAGAGCTAGAGCAACCAAATTTTATACGTAAGCTAGTATTGTCTGTAGGCAGATCAAGTTTGTTTCAAATTTTGGCCACGCCCCCTCCCGCCCCCGCAATAAAAAATATTGAATAACTCCCACAATTTTTAAGATATCGAGCTCAGATTTTGCACAAATTTTCAAAAGGATCGGATAATATATGGCTGAGCTAAAAAAATGTTGCATACTTATCCGAGCTGAGCTGAGTAACGGGTATTTCGAAGTCGGGCAGGGCCGACTTTAACTTATGCTCTCGTTTTCATCTAAAGTTTGGCAGGAATTTTTAGTTTCCGCTGTGCTGGATACCCGGCTTAAGTTGGAAACCATTTAGGCTAGGTTCGGTAAAGATGGCAGAGATTCGTTCTGTCGAACCCTAATTTTTACTTTAAACAAGAAATAAAGTCGTCAAGTCCGACTATAACATACTCTGTAGCAACGAAATTATACACTCAGCAAAAATCAAACCGCTGAAAGCAGCGCTGCTACTGCGCAGCATCAGCGAACAGTCTTTTGATCAGAACTTGACAACCGTTCATCCGATCTCCACCATTCCTTTGGCGGATCGATAAGTTATCCTAATTAATAAATGCCGAGATTGGATATGGTTTTGAAATGATAATGCTTCGATTCGGCACTATACAATTATTTATTGGCCGGTCAATAAATTGTGGTAGTCTTTAAAGTCCTGAAAAAACCAAATTTATTTTTTAAACAGAACGGCAGACGGGGTCATTTGGGATTGATGGACCCAAACGGTTTCAGGCTCGGACTGATTGCTGCCTTGCAGAAGATTAAAGGATACGTATTTTAATTTATTTATGACAAAAGAAGTTCCAACTTGTTTATAAATTTATATTGATACAAACTTCGTTGAGCTTATAATTTGTAAGATTTGAACAAGCTCAATAGTCGTCATATTTAGATGAAGATGTCATTAATAATAGCTAAATTTTTGAACAGAAAGATGTGCTCACTTTTAAAACTCAGCATAGTTCATTATAAGCATTCGAAAAGGTAAAACAACAAAATTGGCAAAAATGTTAACAAAAAGATTTCGAAATCTGATATATCGCCTCGGAAAAATAGTCGATAACGATATATAATATATTGTATTTCTTAACAAAAGTTCGAGTTATCAACCTTAGTTCCGGGCATCCCTAGACGAAACTCATTCCGGGAGTCTCTATCAGCTAACATGGCAAAAGAGACTTAAAAATAACTAAAAATCCATGTACTGAAACTTCGGTGTTGCTGAAACGCACGAGGCGAACATTTCGAATAAGTTGTCCTACGATTTGCAGCCGTTGAGTGACTGCATTAAATTAGTTTTGTTTAAATAAAAAAAAACCCCAAAATGCTTTTTGCGGATTTTTGGGACCAGCCATTGGATTTGTTTCTCTTAGGTAATGAATGCTAACATAACCAGTTTGAATTGGACAGCGGATTGCTCCAGTAACATTTGCTTATCATCGAAAGTGTTGAATACTTTTGTGCTGTGAAAATTTGAACTTAAGTGTAGCATACTTTAAGTCTTGCTTTGAATTTTTATCAACACAGAATTTGATCAAGCCAGTATTTTTCTTCCCACTATTCAAGCAGACGATTTGTTGTGAAAACTCGAACAAAGCATTTTAAAATTTGTGTTTTCAGAGCCTTAAGAGACTAAATAGAATTTTTATGATAATTGTTTGTAACCAGCCAACTTAAACTCAGACTCTCGTCTTATCTCATAGAAAATATAAAAAAGAGCTAAATCAAAAATCATGGGACCATTAAAAACATGGAACATGTTCCATTTGATTGATTATATTTTCGGTAAATAGCAGGCCTGCCAGCCTAAAAACTGTTTCGGAGCTCCGGTATGCGGGTTCGATCCTAAATTTAACAATAGTTGGGGTTTGGAAATTTGAGATTCAAGGTTTTGATTATACAAATTTATATCGTGATCAACCTTAAAGCGACACAAATCGTTGAGGGATTGGTTCGAAAAATACTGATTTTGGGATATGAACTTCAAATGATAAAGCATCGGTTCAGCAACATAAAACTATTTATATCCAGTGAATATTTTGTGAATCAAAGCCGATAGATCCCGATCCAGAGTGGGTTAAAAATTACGAAATGTTGGTTCAGGGGCAGGCTCGAAACACCAATCGAACCAGTTTTTGGAGGGTCGGCTCAGGACCGGTTTGCAGCCTTGATAATTTCAAGCTGATATACATCGAATTATAAATGTTAGTTCAAGATTGGTTTTGCTAGGTTGGCTAGGTACATATGTATTTATATTCTTTATCAGAAAACAACAGTGCCTTGCAATTTGCTTGCGACCTAAAATCTTCCCAATATCATTTCGGCTTGTGCCGTTTTTATACCCGTTACGCGTAGAGTAAAAAGGGTATGCTAAAGTCGTGCAAATGTATGTAACAGGCAAAAAGAAGCATCTCCGATATCATAAAGTATATATATTCTTCATCAGTATCAACAGCCGAGTCGATATAGCCATGTCCGTCTGTCTGTCCGTCCGTCCGTCCGTCCGTCCGTCCGTCCGTCCGTCCGTCCGTCCGTCTGTATGAACACCTTGATCTCAGAGACTAGAAGAGCTAGAACAACCAAATTTTATACGTAAGCTAGTATTGTCCGTAGGCAGATCAAGTTTGTTTCAAATTTTGGCCACGCCCAATCCCGCCCCCGCAATACAAAATATTGAATAACTCCCACAATTTGTAAGATATCGAGCTCAGATTTTGCAGTGTAGTCTATGTGGCCGATATCTACAATCTCACATCTCAATCGCCGAGTTAAAAAATGTTGCATACTTATCCGAGCTGAGCTGAGTAACGGGTATTTCGAAGTCGGGCAGGGCCGACTTTAACTTACGCTCTCGTTTTGGCATAGGGTTGTGTGAAAAAGGACGTAAAGTTGGTTCAAGTTAAATGGTAATATCAGACAGTGTTATTCAATCCCTATATATTTTATGATTTTGAGTCAAATCTACAACGTTGAATTTTGAATTTTGCCACTCAATACATTCACATAAAAATATGGCGTGTATTGAGGGCTCATAAAACGTGAACTCATAGCATAACACAAACAACGAAAGGCACTTACATCTATTGACAAATCATTAAGGTGCGAGTGGCACGTCTTTAAAGAGCTACCGAACGAGGGTGGTGACCAAATATTTTTGTTGTGTTTTTTTTTTGCGCAGTCTCGAAGCACACTGTGTGTGTGGGGTGAAAATGTCGGACATTGTTTGCATTACGTTTTCCTGCTATTCTTGCTATTTGCTTTTGCTTTTCAATGCTTTTATAGCTGGCGAATTGCCCAATGAAAGGGAAAGTAATTGTACTGAAGGGGGGACTCAAGAACCATGCGTTTATTCCAATTGAAAAAGAAATTGCAAAATTTCTCATGGTTAAACAATTTAATGAGCTTTTTTATAGTGCAATTGTTTTTTAACCCTTAATATTCTATTCTCCAAAGTTTCTTTAACATTTTAGAAAGTAGTATGGAACCATCTCAAAATTTCCAGAAATTTCAAGAACAGAGGGTTCTGTAACATTTTCCATCTTTCTAGTTCTACTAGACGGTTCCATAACGTTCAAAAACTTTCTAGAAATTTCTCAAACATTCAAAAGGAATCTAGTACCTTTTCGATTGATCTATTACTATCCTTACGTCTTAGATATTTATTTAACAGAACAGTCAGACCAGACGGACATGGTCTTAACGACTCGGCTATTGATGCTGACCGAACAAATATTTTACAAGGCAAGAAAACAAGACTTATTTCAGAAATTGAAGTGTTGACGGTGATTCTAGATAATTTTCGTATGCTTAACACGATCCTTGTTCATCACGTCTGGATTTATGGTGATTTAAGCTTAAGGTGGCTATAAATTAGCGCCGGCAAAAACACAATCACACTTTGACATTGGTATGTGTTGTTGGTAGCTCTGCAGCAGAAGCATGAAAGGGAGCATTGACGCACCGAAGCTGCATGACGAGCTTATACCATTTGTGTATCGACTGCGCTGCTTTTGAGAGTTTGCCTATGTCCAGTAGATAGAGACGTGCCGGTCTCAGCTTTAAATGCTTTTATTGACTCTATTTAGACCAGTTTTTTGGGGAAACCTAAACTATTGTTTCACCTCCCTTTCATATTATCGTAAAGTATTACTTCGTAGGTTTAAAACAAACTATCACAAACAACTCTGCAATTTTTGTAGGCGAAGACTAAAAACTTTAAATACATGTGCTGAAAGTTATAAAATTACAATTTTCCAAAAAAATATGCTATACAAAATCAATATAGTTGGCTACTGACTTGAGTTGAGTTCCCATGACAGTTTTCAAAAACATCCATGTTGCATGTCTATGGGCGGGACAAAATACGACCATTCTAAGCTCTTAAACTTCAAATGGTAAATCTTAGCTTAAAAACTCGCAGAAATATTTGGGAGGGGTAATTTTAAAGCGAAAAACAATGCTATACGATAACATGAAAGTGAGCCAATTAATAATCGAAACTTTCCCCATATAACGCCCCATTTTAGTAGCTTTGATCGCAAGTGACCAATATTCTAGACGTAATTGATCATTTCAAAAAACAGATTCGTGTTCAACACACAATGATCATCTAGGAACCAAAATACTTGACCTTGAAAGCCCCAGAAAAAAGGTGCACTTGGGAAAAAAGCCAAGACAGAACGACGAACCTGACGTATCTGAGATGGGGAAGCCAGGTGCTGGAAAACAATGGAAGCTTGGTGAACAACTGGTGCCAGCTCGCTCAAGACTGAGGCCAGTGGCAATCGGTTGTGATTGAAATATGGGGCCAAAGTAAAAGCAGTTCGTTTGAGTGTTTAGAGTTTAGTAATGCAATTAAAAACGAGAGCGTATGTTAAAGTCGGCCCTGCCCGACTTCGAAATACCCGTTACTCAAGGCAATTAGTGTATAATAACCTTATGCGGCTCAGATAAGTATGCAACGATTTTTTAACTCTGCCATTTATTATCCGACCTTTATGAAAATGAGATTTAGATTGTACATATTAGCCACATGCACTATACTGCAAAATCTGCAGCCTCTGCGGGGCGGGAGGGGGCGTTGCCAAAATTTGAAACAAACTTGATCTGCCTGCAGACAATACTAGCTTACATCTAAAATTTGGTTGCTCTAGCTCTTCAAGTCTCTGAGATCTAGGTGTTCAGACAGACACACGGACGGACGGACAGAAGGATATGGCTATATCGACTCGGCTGTTGATGCTGATGAAGAATATATATATACTTTATGATATCGGAGATGCTTTCTTCTGCCTGTTACATACCTTTGCACGACTTTAGTATACCCTTTTTACTCTACGAGTAACGGGTATAATTATTTCAATTATTTGCTGTCTTATATCCTATTAAAAGTAGTACACAACGCATTCCAATGGTCATGAGGTACAAAATCAAGTAGCAGATAGTAAAATCAATAAATGGTTTTTGATTTTGCGTGCGCCATGATACAGCAGGCTGTGGAGCAGCCGGTAGTGTGTGTGCCTGCTGTGCAAGAGCTCAAGGTTAGATCCCATCTTGGGACATCTTCTGAAAAAGTTGTTTCTTCAAAATCTTACAAACCCGGTCACCTTTACCAGCTGTTGGCGCCAGCTGTTAAGTAACTAGCTATGAAAGGTCTTCACAAATTGTTCCTTTCAGACTCGGCGCAGGTCCCTTTCTCTTTTGTGAAAATTGGAAGCACACAAGCCAAGAGATTGAGAGAGTCTCGGCTGTGAACCTTAAACGCTGTGTAAAGCCAAGCATTTTATATTTGTACATCTAAGTAAGAAACTAAATTATTAAATTGTCAATTATTCGTAATATGCTTAAGCTGTCTGTTGTTCACCTGACAAGTGTAAAATTTGAGAGGCACAAAAATACATGAAACGCTGCATAAAAGCAGGCTATCTGAGTTCTCTTTTGAGTTTTTTGAATCGGACATCCCAGTAAAGTGAGGTATTTTTTGCCCATTCCATATGATCCCTATATCTATCGTCTTTCATTAGATTGAGATCACATATAATATTTGTATCAATTTTGATCAAAATCGATTGATATCAAACAGCAAAATTAGTAAAAGTCTTCGAGCTTCTGTTTTGGTGCATGATGCATGGGCTTATCAGATAAATTCCCCCCAAAGTGACTGAATGTGTTAAGTTTTTGATGATCAAGGGGGCTGCTGCTTGGAGTTTTAATTAATGAAGAAATTTCCCATGCATATTACAGCTGGGGAAAAAGGGAAAGGCCATAAATCCGTTAACAAATTGAGATATTTTTAGCTACAAACTTATGGAAGGCTGGAGTTCGATTTCCGAAGCTGTTTGTCGATTCGAAACTGGAGCACCGACAGTTTATTCAAGGAAACAAACTTCGCTACCTGCACCCTCTTTGACTTTTCAACTGCTCTGACTATTTCCGGAAACTCCCAGACAGTGACCGCAACAAAGAGTCGTCGCTTAGATGCTGTCCGGAGACATCTACTTAATTATTCTGAAAAACATAAATTTCCGGCCACGTTCTTCTTTTACCTGCCTTTTTCGTGCACCGAATTCTACACATTTCTTGTGATTTCTGGGCGACCGAGCGAAACCCCGAGGACCGCCGATGCAGTAAATTACTTTTTTATGATTCTGAGTGCCACACACAAAGGCTGCGGCACTTCCAATGAAACCCTAAGGGCGGTGACAATTTGCATGAGGCCAGGCCGAGACCGACACCCAGCTGAGCAGCGCCAAAATTAATATCGAACAAATACTCATTAGAGGGCCACGTGGCGGCGCCGCCTTATCCTTCTTATCGGCAACTTGGAGTCGTTAGTGCTGACAGCTAAGCAAACCCAAATTGTACACTGGGGGCCACTGAAAAGCCCATCCCCAATGAGCTGCAAAGCGGACACCATAATCATGGGAAATGGTTGCATCGAGTGCGAATGGCTTACAGCTGAGATTTTACTCTGCAATAGACTTCTCTTACTCAAGCGGAATGGCACAGCATGGGATGGACACAAATGAAGACACACCCCTGCCGCACCAAATCACCTGCTTCTGATCCTGAATTGCCATTTATCATTGTTGCACAGGCCAAAAAGCGATTTGAGCTGCATTTTCACAAGGTGTGTTTGCTCGGTCAATTTCGCATTGTGTTTGCCCCTGAAAATAGTCGAGTCATAAGAAGAAAGGTTGCTCTGAACAAAAAACTGAAATTTCAATTGTCGCCGGGATTTCGAGCCATGTTAATTTGATTTAACAAGGGCCAAGATGTCAGTCAAGTTCCACCCACAATTTATTTTCGTTTTTGGTCCTTTTGTGCCAGCCATTTCCAGAATCCAAAAACGTTTTATAACGCATCAAAGCAACAGAACCAATGGAGCAGCGCCCAATGCGGCGATAACACAATAAATTAAGTTGAATGTCTGACTAGAACTGAGGGGTATTCCCCAAGTAGGAAATCATTCGTGCAGTCGTGAGTCGTAAATAAAAAGCACCCACCTTCCCCCTTGAATATTGGTTTTAAATTTAAGCGGCAAAAAATAAGGGAAAACATAATACGGCTTGACCGAAGTTTTTATACCCTCGCAGCTCTTGGAATTTATGGTGTGCAGTGATTTACACAACAATAATAACCAGTCCAAATTTTATCAAATTCGGCACAGCTTAAAGTAGCTACCATTGAAAATTATAAGTTTTTCTTTTTAGAACTACGGCTCATATTTGCATCGCTATTTTACAATTCAGAATAAATTATTCCTGTACCTGCCAAATTTGATAAACAATGACAGTTCCTTGGTTCATAAGTGAATATGCTGAATAACAATATGCCTAAATTGTTTGCCATTACTCGTAATTAATTCTTCGGTCTTATGACAGCTTTCCGAACTGTCTGGTTTCTTTGAATGGGTAGCTGTTACTACGTTCAAAAACATAAAATATCAGGCAAAATCGCCTTAAAATTTAGAAAATGGCCTTAAAAAGGCCATTCAGGTCAAATTCGATTCACCATATATTTTAGATAAATAATGTCCTATAATAGGACTGAGACATTCTGAAATTGAGAAAATATTTACTATAAGCAAGAAAATAAGTTCTAAATTGTTGAAGAACACTTTCTAGATTTAAAAAGAAACCTTTCTAAATTTAAAAAAAAAAATAATATTTTCTAACTATTATTAAAGAACTCAGATTTTAGGTTTTTTTTTGTTTTTGGTCAAAAAATTGCGATATTTTGGCATTAGACTAATATTAATATTGCTAATTTATAGAGATGATCATATGTTTTTTTTTGGTAAAAGCATATGCTAAAATACGTTAAAAATAGGTCAAAATTGGCTAAAATAGTTCAAAATAGGTTAAAATAGGTCAAAATATGTCAATATATGCCTCTCTCAATCTACCGTTTTATATTCCGACCTTATGTTGGAATCTCAAAATATACTAAACACAAGAAGGAAAGTTCTGTAAGCGTTTTGTAGCGAACTGTTTAAAGCATAATTGCGGTAAATCCTTCGTTTAGTACCATACTTCCGTTTTGCGTACGGTACATCACGATACGAATCGTTACGTTCTGGCCGCCTAAGGAACACCTGATTTTGAGAATGTGTTCAGTTACGTTATGAAAAGTATTCATTAAGATCGCGATATGAAAAATCATTTCAGCTACGAAATCGTTTTAGAGAAGTAAGAAAGTCGGTCAAGTCCGACTATAGACTACTATGTACCTTCCAAAGTTTGTAAGTGCTGCCCATAGCTGATTCTCAAATATGAGTTTAGGTCGAAGATATGCAAAATGAATGAGGATTTAAAATAATCCACTTTTCATGACACATTTTTTTATCCAATCAGATATTTTGTGTCACCACCCAATAAAAATATGTTCTACCTAAAATTCGATGTCTAATTATTAGACAGGACAAGAAGTGAGCGGGCTAGAGACAGAAGAGGAATACTTTACAGAGACGCGTATAACACCATATAAATATATTATTTATTTTCTTTCTCTTGGTTGGCTAATGTCGTCATCGTCACTAAAATTGGCGAGCATTATTTTATTTTTTGGATTAACCTTGTCTGGGACTTGAACTCGGGACCTCAGGGAAACTTTCCATACGAAAGGCATCTCGTCATCAAAAATATACCGAATTTCTAGATTTAAGAAATTATTTTCTAAAAAAATCTTTTGTCGGGATGTCTTTTCCCAGTTTATGGAAAAAGTGTCTAAAAACCAGAAATTTTCTTTAAATTAAGAAAAGAATATTATTTTAGGGCGGATTTCTAAGAACTAGGAAATACATTTTTTGAGTGCAGCTATCAAGAAAAAATATTCTTTATAGGTTGGCCGGGAGTATGGCAGCGGGTGATGTGTGTGCCTGCTGTGTAAATGGTCGTGGGTTCGATCTCGCCCTCGGGTCATCTAATAAATTAGTTTCTTATTTAAAACTTTACACCCCCAGTCACCTTCGCTAGCTATTGGCGCCAGCAGTGCATTGACTGACTGGCTATGAAAAAGCTTCTCAAACTCTGCCGTTCGGATTCGGCGTTTAACTGTAGGTCCCTTCACTTGTGCGAAAATTAGAAGCACACAATCCAAGAGATTGAGAGAAGCTCGACTTTCACCCCTTTTAAGCTGTGTACAGTCAATTGTTATTTTTCAATCCATGATATGGAGCGAAATACAATTATTTATTAATATTTAAAGCTTCATAGATGCTTCATTTGCACAAGTTAATTATACCCTTCGTTCCATTGGTACAGGGTATAAGAGCTGTCTGATAAGGAAATCCAAAGCCGCGTCATCCTGTCTAGCGTTGGCTTCCCTAGGCAAGCTCAGCAGTTAAGTGAAACGCAATTCAATTTGCCAGGCTTAGTCGCCGGGCTGCGGAAAATTAATAGCCAAATCACATTAGCACGCGACGGCGGCATATAACCCGGCAAAAGGACATCCTTTTGACTTCAAAGGACCCCTACCCCCTCGTGGTGAAAAACAAAATTCACAAATGTGAAATCTTTCTCACTGAAGCTGTGACAAATTTTAAAGTGGAGAGTGTGTTAGCAGTTAGGAATGTCTGCGTCTACTTTCTTACTTGAACTGGATTTACACAGTGAAGCATACGTCATGAAGATTTTCAAAAGCTCATGCTTGTAGGAGAGAATTGTAGTGGTGTCGCTTGCCCATCTACCCGATACAACAACTAAGGTAAGACGTACATTTTTTTTATAGTACTGTGCTTTTGCAAAGAGCGCGAGAGAGAGTGGGAGAGTGAGAGCGAAAGTGAGCGCTACAGCAAACGGCTCACGGAAATGATATGTGCATGTGTGAACCTTACGCTTCAAGAGTACACGAAACACTGAGCGCTTTAAGTACTTTGCTGAGGGCACACAGTGCAATCGCCGTACCTTATTTGTTGTGTCATGGCCATCTACACCTCTTTCCCTCAAATAAAAGCTTTTTCAAGAACTTCATGAAGCTTACTTCACCGTGGAAATCCAGAATCTTTCTTTGCGTTGAAAATATCTGGACAATTTTAATTCGCCGATTCGAAGTAAAATTTACCAATGGTTAAGGTTCGAGAGTTTCAGGTTGGAGGTTTTTGGGCGAAAGTTTTGGTTCGAAACTTCGGTTCAGCGCATGCTTGACGAAATCTTAATGAAACGAGTAACTGCCCTTCAGTTCGGCTCAGACCTGAATCATAGCTGATTCAGCCCTGAAATGGAAGGGCTGTTCATGAATTCGGGCCTGCCCTTAAAACATGCCTGAATTCAGGCATGAATCTCAGCTATTCATACATTTCAGGGGTGAATCAGCCCTGAAAAATTCAGTACTGAAACGTAAAACGGAATACATTTATTAAGTTTCTCAATTTAAGTAGTTATTTGAATTACATTTGTTTTCGCTTTCGATCTGAAAACTAATCATACATAATCGTACAGGAATCGGATCGTTTTTGGATCTCAAAGAATAATCAAAATATAATTTACTGTTAAGTAAAATTCTATTTCGTAGTTTTTGTAGAAAAATATTACCATTGTAATGTTAAGATCCTGATTTTGTGAATCATTGAAGAGGCTTTGGAGTCCAGGATCTTAAAAACAGAGGCTATTTTGGGCGGGGATTTTATAAATAGTTCTAGATGTTACTCTAGGGTTTTTGTTTCACTTTCCCGCCTTAGTCGCGTAAAACCAGTTTCCCGGTTTGCAGCCAGTAGTTTAATATATCCACAACAAGGGTATTAAATCTGATATTTTTAAGGCCTTTACAATGATTGTTCTTCTACGACCTTATAACATTCAAATTTTGAGACATTCTTTGAGTTCCGTCAAAAGGAGCAAAAAAGTCGTCACTTTTTCACTTTGCTCACTTGGCTGAAGATTCCACCTCATCGTCATTCTAAGATGAACATGGTAAAGAATCACTAATGCTTTCATTCATTTATTATTTTTGGTGATTATATATATCTGCAACAGGTTTCTCTGCAATCTGTTTTTGTTTTAAGACCAAAAAATCAGTTGAATGAAATGAGATTATAAACGTGAGAACTTTATTCTAAACACTTAATTAGGTATTACTGTAGTTTGCAGAAGATTTAAGACCTTGCGTACGACTAATGTACCAAGTAAAGTAGAAATGGCTGGGAAAAAGTTGCGCTTTTTGTAAATTTACAGATGCTTTGTAAATTGAATGCAAAATCTTATCCTAATTTCCAACCGCATCCCGCTCTTATAACTGTAACTGTAATTTGAGTAATACTAACATTATGAACCAAACTCTTTTTTAATTTTGCTTGTTCCGGTTCAGGTACAGGTACGGCAGGGAGACAATTTTCCATAAAAAACGAGAGCGTAAGTTAAAGTCGGCCCTGTCCGACTTCGAAATACTAGGTGTTCATACAGACGGACGGACGGACGGACAGACAGACATGGCTATATAAAATAAAGAATATGTATACTTTATGATATCGGAGATGCTTCCTTCTGCCTGTTGCATACATTTGCACGACTTTAGTATACCCTTTTTACTCTACGAGTAGCGGGTATAAAAATCCGGAGTCTCCGACTCTGCAGCGGTTCGACTCGCATTGCAGCCCTGGTATGTACATAACAGTACGTACGTAATCGAAGTAGGATTCAGTGTGATTTTGCTAGAACTAAAACCAAATATTTTGAGCTCATCTATTCCAAAAAAAGATACAGCTTGATTCCCTAGTTTCAACTTTAAAGTAATCTGTTAAGTTACTAAGAAGAACAGATATTGGTGGCAATTGAAATATAACTGATGTTAGCTATGCTAATTTATTTAGTAGTAATGTTAATTTAATTAATGTTAGGTCGAATGTATGGGTGACTGCAGCATTCACTGTGACTCAGCGGCCATTGACGAGCATGCTCCAACTCATGTACTAAGCCCCAAATGACTTCAATATACCCATATGAATTCAGGAAAGGGTGGGAAACTGATGGCCACCAGCCCTCCTGTGGTGGTGGGAACGTGACAAATGTTGAACCGTGTGGATTAGCAGCATCAAGAGGGATCCCTCGCTGCGGCAACCCAGCTGCAATGGATCTGCCTCTGCAGTGCTGTTCAATTCGTTTAAAATTCATTTCTCTTTCAGAACAATTTGTTAAGCGCTTTGAACCCCAGGCCAATGCACTTGAACTTGGCTAGCCTTAAGAAGTTCTTTGAAGGCTCTAATCAGAGGAAAATTCCAGCCCAAGGGCGACCACCGTTGCTTTTCCCGAACCACTCTATTAATTATGCGCATTTTCCAACGCTTCATTGGCCAAACGATAAGAACCATCTCATCTGGCTGTGTGGGGCACAAGTGTTTTATGCCTGACTTATGCCCGTTTCATGTTCAGCGTCAAGTCGTTTTCCGCATTTATGGCCTGCCTTGGATATGCACTCGATAGTTAACGACAAATCCACTTAAAAACGGTACCCCGGCCCAGGCGTTTCCTTTGCATTTCGACGTAATTGTTTCTCGTTGCACTCGAGTGCATTTTCCAGTTCGTGCATGAAGAGCGACTATCTGGGTCTCAAATATGGGAAACAGATTAGGTTTTGTCAGTGGCATCGTCCATACATTCGCCCGACTGTGGATATACAAGTTATTGATTTCATCCCCCAACCGACATCTCCCGTTCTCTCCCTCTCTCCACAAAACCCAACGCTCAATCCCTGGCAATTTATTTGCCTTTGGACTGCGCCTTAATAATAAAGTCCTCTAAATCTTTTTTTGGTCAAATTGCATTTGGGTTTCGTTGAGCAAAGAATTAAAAGCTAAGGACAAAATGTCCTTTTTGGGGGTTGAAATTGGATGGCCCAGACAATGTCAACAACGCCGAACGGGACAAGCAAATTGTTTCCGAAATGATGGGGATGGATGGATGGGAGAGAAAATGTAAAAATAAATAATAATTTATGGCCTCCGCTGGCAGCCAAACTCGAAGTCCCACAGAATTTTGCAGCCAACACACCTCACAGGGCCACGCCTAATTGGCAGAGCCCAACATCTCGATGGCTCAATAACACAAAAATCTAACAAATTTCAGTGAAAACAAAATTGAAAACCTAAGTCCAAATATAATAGCTCATGGCATAAGAAAAGGAAAGGCGAGCGACGCTCCATTGTTTGCCTTCACAACATTCATCGACGTCCCCGGCCCATTTACAATGCGATACATGAGATAAATCTGCGACTCTGTTCAAAACTCAATGTTTCCAGTTCACCGAATTTCAAACAAGCCAAGTAAACAAGCAGCGTCGTGTTCAGCAGCAACAACTACAAGCACGCACTCCCAAGACAGCTCCGAGCAGCCCGGAGCGACCCAAATCCAGGCCATTGTGTTGTTAGATTTGCATCTAGCTGGGGATTACTTCTGCCAGCCAGCCAGACGCAGATTATGGATGTGAGATAAGCAAATTTAAATATTCCACTACGCATTGTTCTCGGCCGGCAAAGATATTGCATTTCAGCTGCTGTCTTAGTTTTGTGTGCCAAAAACGCCCATCGAGGTTTCGGATTCGTTTTCGTTTTCTTTTCATGTTTTCATTGCTGACACACGTGTTGCACACGTCCAGGGGATTACCAGGGAGTGTTGTTCCAGCACAGGATTAAATATCCGCAAATAGTGTACCCAACTAACGCTACATTGGCTTCATTAATCGTCGGAGAGAGCACCCAGACAAGCGGAATTCTATTTAATTACAAAACCCATTGTTCCAATTCATTATCCTTCATTATCCAAGTGCTAGTTCGTCATGACATCGACAGCTGCCGATGTTGAGAGATGAGAGCTGATGGTTTGCTTTAATTTTAAGCAACCAACGATCTCTTCCCCAGACCCTGCACACTTTTCACAGCTGTCACAGCTAGTTGCACTGCAGCCAGGACACACACATCCTGCCACAAGACTTCTCATGGCATGACTTGCGGTTTCGAATTTCACTTTAAAGGGCAATCAATGAACCATGTTTTACGTACTCAGCCCTGCCCACCGAAGTTGTTGCCCCGACAAAGGCCATGAGTCTGAGGAAAAAATCGAGTTGAAGGTGCAAGCATATGGACATGAAACTAAATAGCAACAAATTGAAGAATATTTTGGTTAAGAGAAGTCTCGGAAAAACTGTCAGTGTCAGTGGGGTTTAGCACTACAAAAAGTACTTCATGTAAGTCCTGTAAGTTTTAGACATAGATAGAAGCTACAGTAGTCTCGAGTCATGAAACGACTGGATAATCCTCCTGGAATTCAACTCGTACCATTGACTATTGGGATCACCATTCAATGATACTTCAATTATAACTTGAGTTTCATAAACTGTCCTTTTCAATTCATTATTTGGATGTATCATTTTAGAGATTCAAGCTTTTAAAACTCATTTTCTATTGTCTACTAAATTTGTACTATTATACACAACAAATGTTTCGTGTATATTTTCGCTGTTTTTATACCTTGGGTAAACAGGTTTAATGAAGTTGCGTAAAAGTATGTAACACCCAGAAGGAAGCATCTCCGACCCCATAAAGTATATATATATTCTTGAACTGCATCAACAGCCGAGTCGATATAGCCATGTCCGTCTGTCGGTCTGTTCGTCTGTAAGCACAAACAGATCTCAGAGATGGTATGAAATACAGTTAGAATAAGAGATGCCAAACTCTCTTATGGACATATGCTTTTTATACCCTGTTCCCATTGAAAATGGGAAAAGGGGGATCATGAAGTTGTGCGAATGTATGTAACAGGGAGAAGGAAAATTTTCCGACCCCATAAAGTATATATATTCTTGATCAACATGAACAGCCGAGTCGATATAGCCATGTCCGTCTGTCCGTCTGTCCGTCTGTCTGTCTGTATGAACGCGTCGATCTCAGAGACTATAAGAGATAGAGCCACAAATTTTTGCACGAAGGTAGATTTATGCTGTACGCAGATCAAGTTTGTTTCAGATTTGAAAAATTCCACCCCGTCCCCTTTTTATCCCCAAAAAACCTAGACCTCCTCTATAAATCCAAGATCTTAAAAGCCGTCAGATCCATAATTTTCAAGTTAGAGCCTCGTGGTTTAGTATACATCAAGCTAGGCTCAATATCTATCTATTCTGAAAAGTACAATCAGATCGGACCAAAAACACCGGAGTTATAAGCGAAACAGTTGAGCTGATAAAAGCAGCAGGACTAGAAAAGTATTGCCTACATTTAGGATGACATCTTCAAAAATTCAAAAATAAATAAATGAAAATAAATGAACAGGGTATTTTGTGGTCGGGAAACTCGACAGCAGCGCCCTTACTTGTTAAACCTTCTTATGTGCAGATAAGACATAAAGTTTGCACGTATTTAGTAATCAAAACTATTTATCGATCTGCCAAGGGATTGGTAAAGATCGGATGAGCGGTTGTCGAGATATGATCAAAAAACAGTTCGCTGCTGCAGTGCAGTAGCAGCGCTGCTTTCAGCAGCTACCAAACATCAAAACAACCCTCTGTCATGCATGTTTTTCTACGAAGACAATAAGAAACTAGTTAGAAAGTCGGTCAATCCGACTATAGCCTACTCTGTGTCTTCCACAGGGTTCGTTTACCCCACAAACTGTTAAGGTCTGTTGAGTGCCGCCCATCGCTTTTCCAGCCAGTGCTGCCCATCATAAATGTTTGTTTTTCCTATAACTCGACTATCGCTCATCCGATCTTCATCATTCGTTCAGCGAAACGATAAATAATACTAATTACTAAACATGTCCAGAAGCTACGAACTTTCTATCTATAAAGTTTGGGAGATATGACGTTTTTCTTAAATTGCGGGGGCGTGCCGAAAATTAAAAATATGTTTGATCTGTCTGCAAGTATAAGAAGTTGTTGTCCCTTACAAGTCAAACCTCTATCTCTTACCATCTCTGATATCTGTGCGTTGACACGGAGAGACGGACATGGGTATATCGACTCGGCTGTTGATGCTGATCGACATTTCTAGGTGCGGTCCCCATAAATGTGGATGAACCTATTTAAACCAAACTTGTTTCTACGTAAACTTAGTTGAACATCGATCACGAAAAACCAAAACTAAAGATGGCTTTTGATTCCCAAGGTACCAAAATATTGATTTAAATATGAAAAATAGAGGAAAGTTAACTGATAACAAACAAGGTTTTCCCAATAAGACTACTTTTCTGGGTCTACTTTTGTATGACAGCTATACTATATAGATGTCCGATTTCGACCAAACTTGGCAGACTTATGGAGAAGCATAGAAAACTAGTGATTACGGAGTTTGGAGACGATTGCATTAAAAACAAAAGTTTTTCTCATTAGAACTAGTCTTTCGACCGATCGTTCCTATGGCAGCTATATGTTATAGTCATCCGATCCGGCCGGTTCCGACAAATGCGCAGCGTATTTGGACCAGAAGACTTCGTGCAAAGTTTGGTGGTGATAGCTTTAAAACTGACAGAGGAGATAGCATAGAAACAGACGGACAGACGGTCAGACGGACATGGCTATATCGACTCAGCTCGTCATGCTGATCAAAAATATATATACTTGTGTGTGGTCGGAAATGCTTCCTTCTATGCGTTACAAACATCTGGACAATTTCAATATACCCTTTTGCAAGGGTATAAAAATGCGAATTTTTCCGAAAAATTTAAATTTTTGGCCAAGTTCAAAAAATTCTTAAAATTTATCCGCCTATTGAAAAAAATTAAAAATAAAACCTTCTTAATAGACCATTGTACTCTTAATTTTACTACATATACAATTTTTTTTAGGTTAATAAATGAGGCTACAGGACAGAGTGGGGATTTTTTCAACTTGATTGAAAGTTTAAAGCTAAAAATTGATCAACTTAACTTTTTAGAATGATTTGAAGTAACTATTTAGTTGTTCGGAGAAGTTGAATTTCAATCATGACTAAATTCAACTTGACTAAATTTAGCTATTGTAAAGTTGTACAGGACACAGAAATGTGAACAAACCTGGGGCAAAACGAACTATTTATTTGAACTCAGCACCCGAAAATATATAACGAACATCGGCGATAACAACTAAAACCAGAGAAAATGGTATATTAGTAGACCAAACTATTTTCAAAACATGAAAATCGAAAATTAAGAGATATGTCATGAACCTTTCTACTTTCCACATATTTGAGTATGTCCATTATTTTTCTCTGTGTAGGGTTTTCTTAAAATGAGTACCAGCGACTCCCGGTATTTGTTGAGCTGTGAACAAAAGAAAATCACAAACGGATCTTATTGGTGAGGATATGTTCACTGCCGAAAAATCCGGCAAAGTTTAATAAAACAGAGTTGACAACTGAAGAATAAAAAAACTCGGGATCAAAATGAATTCTTGGATCAAAAATCTCTCTCTTTGTTTAATAATTTTCATCATAATTCTCCACAACTAACTAATTAACATTTTTGGTACTAAAAGTAGGCTTAAAGTGGTTCGTTTCAGAAGCGGCAAGAATTATTGAAAAAAAGTAATTAAAAGTTAATGCCTTTAGTACTTGGCTAATTGGTGCGCCTAATGGAATACGCACATGTGCCTGGTGCAACCCTCTACAAAATTCAATGGAAACTTTAATCAAGAGGAAGCATGCCCGCGAAGTCGGTAGACGATAACAACGGCTATAATAGTTGCGCCGTACAAATTAGCTACAAACTAATATTCAGTTTGTTGCCTCGACATCCACAAACCGTGACATATGGGACATGTGAGCTGAGCTCAACCTAATTGCTATGCACCCCAAAATGAAAAAGGAAATTCATTTAGGGGTTCCAGTGTCCGAGAACATAGTGGCCATTCTTAATTACTAGATGATGCGAATTTCTAACCAAATGATAGTCAATTTCTTTTTGGGCAACCAGTCATGTCCAGGTAGAGCATCAGCAAATTATTTACAGTCCATCCGTCAGAAATCGAATGCAGCTAACAAAGAAGCCGAATAAAGTGAACATGCGGTGCCAGGGGAGAATCTGCATGAGTCGGCTCATCCGGAATGATAATTGTGGCAGGAAAAGTGACTTGCAAGCTGCGAAAATATGACATCTGCCGCTGAAAATCATCTCAATTTGGCAAATGTGTTTGGGCTTTTAGCACCGACTACCCCAACCTGCAAAACTATGCGGGGCATTCAGGCGGAAAACAATATAAATGGTTTGTATTGTCTCCCAGTTGACAATAACAAATTTCACACGCACTTCTGCAGGCAGACAAAAGCGCACGGAAAGTGTCATAAAAACTAAATGGGATTGGGCAGGGACTGGGAATGGAAAATGGGACCCGTGGCGGTGCCGAAATCAAAGACAAAGAGTTGCATCACAGGGCAGACAATGGACAGAAATTTGTCAGGCATATCGAGTTCGGGACCGCGGATCCGCTGTCGCACGCAATGGACTAGAAAAGGAGAATGCAGAGATTACAATTTTATTTCGCTTTGCATTTGTTTACACGGAAATCCGATCGCTACCGATCTGCGCGCTCTGTGACAGTTAATTAAGTGCCCACATCCGATGCAGTTGGAATGAATCACGGCGAGAGGAAATGCGAGTCCTAAGTAAATACATACATGCCTATCTGCCTGCCAAGTAGCCGAGCTAAATGAGCCGCCAGATGAAACCGAAGATCCACAAGAAAACAATTAGAGCCCGTCTGACGGACTGACGTGGCCGCCGCCTAAGGACGAGGCACAGACAGGACTCGGCAGACGCCAGCTCCGACTGCAGCATGTGGGGAGTGCCCGCGCCCGCGTCTGCCTGTCCGCTTGGCCATCTTGCAGCCTCATCTTGTTCCCTGTGTAAACAGTTGCCTTGCCGCTAAATCAGGCGTGTACAATTTGTGTACGCTGCATTTCATGCCACACATTATGCCGCCTCTGCCCTCCTCCTCTCCTTAGTTTCGTTTTCGTCCCATCCTCATCTCAGCCAGCGAGTCCGTCCGTCCGCTGCGCTGCTTGAGTTTTGGGACAGAATTTTCAAATGTTTGGCAGCAGATGTTTTTTTTTTCGAAAATCGGCTTTTATCTTTTCTCATTTGCTGTGCCCAAAGTCTGGCGCTGATGCGATCTACGGTCTTTTGTGCATCGCCTGAAACGTTTTCCCCCATTTGCCCGTTCACAAAATTATGATAATAATAATAATACACACTGGGCTCGTTCTCCGAAAGAGCTGCAGAGAGAGAGCGAGAGAGAGAGAGAGACAGATCCTTTGTGCTGGAATCCTTTGACACTGTGTATGAGTGAATGTCTTGAAGTTGGCCTAATGAGCCCTTTGTTGATGGTGGTGGTGCTGCTGCTGCAGATGCCAAGGCTCTGATAAGGGAAGGAGGGCGCGTCTGATTTGTCATTTCAATTATAGGTTAGCGCTGAATTTTGGAAGCCTCAGACTTACCAGATACCCATTTGTTGGGAGTTTCCAGGTACGAAACTAATGTCTGTGAACTGACTCAACATTTTTCCAAACTTAATTAGCAGCTTCAGCCTCACACTTCCCATTCACTCGCATTCACCCATTTAGTTAGGCAAATTGCGGGTGGAAAAGCAGTTCCGCTTCAGAGCGGAAGGAAACGCTGCTGTTGTTGTTGGCGGAAAACGCGTGTCGAGCGCGTGTGAGACGAGGCGAATCAATGTGCATATTTGCGACAGCAGCTGATAAACTGAAATTGACTCGCCGACGTCGGCAACATGGAAATTTGAGACAACGGCCCACAACACCTTCGAGGTGTGCAGAAGAAGTTGCAGAAGCAGCTGTGCCGAAGTTGCAGGCGAAAACGTATTCTTGTTCAATATTTTGCATTCTTCAGCTGCAGTTTGCCACTTCCGCTTCCTTGTGCAATTTAGCTGTAACCCAAACCCAGCTACTTCATGCTGTTGTCAATGTCCTGGCAAACATCCTGTTGACCCCGGCTCGGTGGGTGTTCCCATGGTGCATTATTGGCATGCATTTTAGCTATGGTGAAGTAAGGCTTTGCTTTGGACAGTTGTTGCGATCACCACCCGCCAGGACAAAGTCTGCCTGGTGGCATATTGAAATTAGTCGCTGCCGAGACGCACGACCAGCTAATTGCAATTTTAATGGCATATGTTTAATGGTGACCTTGCAGTAACAAGAGATTACACAAATAAACTCTACTGAAACGAGAGAGTAAGTTAAAGTCGGCCCTGCCCGACTTCCACATACCCGTTACTCAGGTGAATCCTTGATCAACATCAACAGCCAAATCGATATAGCCAAGTCCGTCTGTATGAGCACCCAGATCTCAGGGACTAAAGAGCCAGAATATTCAAATTGTAAGTGTAAGCTAACAATAACTGCAGGCAGATCCCGACCTTTTAAAATGTTGAATAACTTCGACAAATTGTAAGAAAACGAGCACATATTTAGCTGTGTCGCTTACGGGCTCAATGTCTGTGAACTCTGAAGTTTTCACAAAGGTCGGATAATAGAAGAGAGAGCTATACAGGCAATTAAAATTGTTGCATACTTTTCAGAGTAGCAAGCCCTATCTGCTAACATAACGTTGATATATTTCTATTATGGTAAATGCTCTGTAATAGCCCCTTTCCATTGGTATCATTTCTATAATTATCATTTGTGGAAACATTTTTGGTTTCCATTGACAAAACATCATTTTGTTGGCATTCACAACAATACGTGGACAAAAACAGCCGATGCTTTGATTTTGTTGATTAATATTTGGCTGAAGGTTTTGTAATTGAGTAGAAGGAAGCGAATTGATGGAGTTGTTGTGCCTGTGGTTCTGCCTGTGGTTCGCATTATATTTTCAGCAAGCCTTATGAAGCCATACCCTTTCAGCGTTTCGACAAAGGGGGGTTCAAAGATGAAGGTTTTAGGCAAGTCTCATCCCAAAAGTAAATGATTGCTTTGACCTATTCTCGTTGAGTGATTTGCCATGCCGACCAAAAGATAGCGTGGCACTTTGATCGGAAGGACAGACTATTGGACTAACAAAAAGCAAACATACATTGCTATATCAACTCCATTATCCATTATGGGTTACAAACATCTGGAAAATTTAATTAACCCTCTGCTCTTTTATAAAAAGAAGAGCATGAGCAAAATATGAGGCCAAGTGTGGAGCAGCGGGTAGTGTGTGTGCCTGCTGTGCAAGAGGTCGTGGATTCGATTCCGCTTTGGGACATCTACTGAAAAGTTTTTCATTGAACACTCACACACCCGGTCAGCTTCACCAGCAATTGGCGCCGGCTTTGAAGTAACTAGCCATGAAAAAGCTTTTTTAACTTTGGCTTTCGGATTCGGCGTTCAGCTATAGGCATGATGCAACAATACAGGTTGCCCCGCCCCGTCAGTGTGATGCGTACTTTTGCCAAAAGCTTACGCTTCAAAAGTACGCGCAGCACTGAACGTGAAGCTACTTTGCAGAGAACTCACACTGTCGCCACCATACCTTTCTTGCTGTATCATGGCTATTGGTACCTTTCTCTTGTGTAAAAATGAAAAGTACTCATGCTCGGCATGGCTTTGTAAATTTGCACAAGCCTAGTTAATCCAAAAATAATGATGTATTATGACAAAAAATAAATGCCAAAGTATTCAAGCAGCTTAACAACGGGCAGAAATGTTTGGCACTCACAATGCGGAAGTAAGGCGAAACATTTGTATAATGATCGGCCACAACAGGTTCACTTCGAACAATTCTACCTCTTAACTTAAGATCTGGCTAGACCGATTGCTGTGCCACTGGGACGCTGCATACGGTGCACATGTGTGGGTATTCACATTTGTAGGTGTGCAAGCCTATTATATTCGTTATGGCCTTGCCGGGCGCACAGACAATAAAAACAAGTTCATTATAGCTGACACAACACAATCGATAGACCTAATCTCATATGGGTATGTAAAATGTATCCCCCCTATGTGTGTACGTCTGCACCACAGCTCAGACGAATACTTGTAGATATTTCTCTAAAATCTTATTAATGGTATTTTCATCGCACGCTGTGCACAGCTTGCCCCAGGTCCGACTCAAAACTGGCCCAGCTCAAACACCGAGAGACACTCGCTGCATATCGGAGCTAATGAAAAATCAATTTGATGCTAATGCGGCGGGGGCTGTAATCTTGGTCGACATCCCCCACGAACTGAGGCGACAACTGTGCGAGATCAAAGTGGGGACGAGTTGGAGATGTAAAGTTTACAAACATTTTTTAGCAGCGTCATAAACCGAATTTGTTATTGTTGTCTTGCGTTTGCATAACGCTCACGTGTAGCCTGCGTTCTGCCCCGATAAACAAATAAATGGAAACTAAACAAACAATTCGCTTGGCCCCGGCCACATAAAATGCGCCTAAGCACCCTCCTTTGCTGGTGGATGTAAGCCATGGATTCCGCTTGACAGCCAGTCGAAGTGTTGACGGAAGCTGGGCCGAGGCAGGAAGGTGGCACTGCAATGAACCAATTGATGGTTTTGTATTAGTTAACCTACCTCGGGGGTCGCCTTTAAGTTTCCAGAGCACAACTCGGAATGCTGATGCCTTGGTTTCCATTTGAATAAATTTGAATTCCGACCAAGTGAGTCTTGGCGCTGCTGCATTATTGATTCGTGGCTAATAACTTATGCCGCTGGCAAAGCAAAAACGAATCTCAAATTAGCTGTGGCCTAAAGACTCCGACCGGAAGTGATAGAACATTTGCCAACTAGTTTCGTACAGCAACCCAACGTGAAGATGGAACGTGAAATGTGCTTGTTCGCCTGATAGCTTGAACACCCAATTCATCCATCGTCCGCTGGGCTCAACGTGACCCACCGTAGTCATCCATCAAGATCCCAACATAGTCAGGTAAGTAGACGTGTTGACCGTCGGCCGCAGCGAAAAATTGAAATGCATCTAATTGGTAATTATGTATAAGCTGAGCGCGTGCTTGTTCAAAACGAGGAACATCGAAATGTGTGCATGCAGGGCCGCACAAAGTAAAAAGGGTCGGCTGTCCGCAGTGAAGGGTCAGGCATCACACAAAAGCTCCATTGAGACGGACTTGACGGCTCTGACGGCCATGCGATGCTGGCGGGACGCTTGGAATTTGCTGCTGGTCGCATCGCGGCTAATTTGCGCATTTGCGCTGTAGCTTATGATTAAGCCTAATTTTGGCTGTACCCTCTTTCTGGGTTCATTGCAAAAATTGAAATTATACGTCCAGGCCAGACGGGTAATTGTCTCAAATGTGTGGAGATGCCGTGACTCTTAGTTGGGCAGCAGTCTGTCGGAGTGAGAATAGTTTCTGAAAGACAGCCTAAACAAACAACCCAGCATAACAAATTGACGCCAGTTATTGGAACGCGCACAAACTGGGTGGGAATGTGGGCCAATTCGGCCACAAAGTTCAGGGATTATTCCTGACTTTTCAAGAAGGAAACTGAGAAAAAATTCGATTGAAGTCAGGGATGCAAGCCGGTTCTGAAACGAACCGCTCATTTCAGCTGATAAACCGAACCGCTAGCCGAACCGACTGCTTCTCGAAATTTCTGAACCGAAGACCACAAAGCAAAACGATCCGGTTCGGATCAGCTACCTGCCGATTTTAAAGACGTTAAGCGGTTAGTTTAGATCAAATTAGACCGAATTTATGCTTCGCGATGCAGGATTGATGTAGTTTATAAGGACCACCCATTCTAATTCATGTGATCCCGTACATCTGCTGCAATTTCCCACCGAGATTTTAATAAACCTGACTGCATTCCTTTCGTGAAAGTTACTAATTGGTTTCAGACAATCTATAATGCTCCTCCTCCATATCCTCGAAGGATCAATAATATAACTTTAGACGGCATAATTCATCCTCTGAATTGAAACAATCCAAACGAATTCTGCCCTATTCACGCAGTGAAATCCTTATGGTCGGCGCCTGAATATCCCCATTATTTCGGTTTTGAACCGAACCGGTTCGAGCCCGGAATTCCGACTGTAAGCCAAACCTCTCTAGAAAAACACCCAAACCTTTTCCGATTCTAAAATTTCGGTTTGGTTCAACAAAAATGACCCTCTTCCTAGCGACTTCATATTTTATATGGTTAATTTAATGCGACTGACTTCTGAAATGGCAGCAAAGTGGAATTTAAGGAATTCTAGGAAAGCTTTTAAAATTACTTACAAAATCCCCGACCAGGATAGAATCTGATTGTAAGCTCCTTGTCTCTCAAGCTTTTTTAATATTTCGCAAAAGCAAGAGTCTAACATTACATTGGTAATGTTTTGGAATTTTACTTTACAGTAAATTATATATTGACTACTATCCAATTTCGAGCCAAGAACCACGCGATTCTCATGAGGTTTTGTGTAGTTTTGGGTCGAATAACTGGTGGAACACATGGACTGAACCAAGGCTCGAACCAAAACCTACTCCCCAAAACCTCGAACAAACCTTAACCATTGGTTAATTTCGGATCGAGCCAGTGAACCGAAATTAATGAAAATTATTTTAAATTATTTTTTTTAAAACGCTACAAGTCATGGGAGACTTGTAAATTATCGCGTTAGTCACGAATATTAATATAATACATTTAAAAAGTAAACAGTACAAAAATCGTTCGAATATAAGAAGAAATTAGCCTAAAATCTATATAATTAATAAATTAAAAGGCTATTTGATTTGATCTAAGAGATCAGAATTCACAATCACAAATAAAAACGAGAGCGTAAGTTAAAGTCGGCCCTGCCCGACTTCGATATATCCGTTACTCAAGGAAATTAGTGTTTAATAGCCTCTACCTATGTTAATTAACAGAGCATTAGCATTAATCTGAATATCTGATCAAGAATATATATAGTTTATGGGGCCGGAGATGCTTCCTTCTGCCTGTTACATACATATGCACGACTTTAGTGGTAGTAGTAGTAGTAGGTTTATTTTATTCACAAATTTTGTTTGGTTTTTACATATGTAGTAGGTGACACATTCATACTCGAGATACCGGATCGTTCTGAGGTTGTGCCTAAGGGTTACAAAATTAGAATTAGATTCCTAAAAAATCTTAGCTTTGGCTTAAAGCCGTCAGCTGTTTCGATAATCTATAACACAATTTATTTTGGTATACAATTATTGGTAAATGTTAAAAGTCGTCTGACATAATTCGATTCCTTTAAGTTGATGCTTCTATTAAAAATTTGATTAGAGTACTCCAGTTTTCTCCGTTTAATATTTCAATTGCTTGTTGTTGGCTCAACTCTCCTGCACGACTTTAGTATACCCTTTTTACTCTAAGAGTAACGGGTATAAAAATTGAATAACTAACTAACTCTTTCCCTTTTCTTTCTTGGAAGTCTACCATGTTTTAAAGGTGTACAATTAATTGTAATTTAAATTGCATGGCATTTATTATGGATTTCAAATTATGAGGAAGATTATTTCAACTGCAAACAGCATAGATGAAAAAATGTTTTACAGAACTAGCTAGCTTGTATCTAGGGCAGATTATATTATCTCATCTCATAAACTATTTCTCTAACTATTTTTTAAGGAATTATCAAAACTCGAAGGGATGTCCACGATTCTAAGGGAAGATCTACGATTTTTACTGCAACTTCAGATATTCTATCAAAGCGGCCACGATGAAATATGTAACTTCCAATGTTATTAAATGCTACTTTGAGTTTGTGTTGGCTCCTTGTGTCACAAACAATACACAAAAAGAATTCATGATAAATGCCATTTGCATTTCCTTAAGTAATTCTCAATTTGAATAAGTAACTGAGAGTCAGTTATGCCTGAGTCATACATATTTCCACACTTTGCATTCACTAAGATTGACGGACTAATTGTTTTCCTGAATTAGTGATATTTTTAAGCATACTTCAAAGAGCATTTATCATGATAATTTTGTGTCGTGTTTACAGTGTAACAGTTACCTATGTCAATACTATAAAAAAGTCTAGAAGTCAAGTAGGTCTTGCCAATCAAAAGTCTTGATTTAGTTGGAATGAAGTTTTTGGTTACATAAAATTGTATGAGAATTCCGTTAATTTTTTCTGCAGCAGCATTAACGTGGTCGTTTCAAGTTAACCTCTGGTTCAAAATGAGGCCTAGGTTGCTTGGTTTCGATTGAAGCCCACTTGGTGCTCATTTTGGTAACATGTTGGGTATCATTTTTTTCAAACAACTGGTGCTTTGCCCTGAGCGTAGGGCTCATATTGTGAACGGAAATTCACAAGCGAAATCGTTCAAAGAGGAGTTCGCTAGGGCTGGGTTTTGGAAGGACGTTTTTTTCCAAGTGTACAAATCAGAAATCGGAAAATGGAGCATCTTCATGAAGGGTCTTGCTGCTCTAAAACAATATTCCACCCTCGCAAATACTCAACATTCAGACAAATGGCTCAGTTAAGTGGGAAAATGCGTGTATGTATCTTCCACGCACACACACACACACACACACACACTCACACAAACACATACACATAACTGTTGTGTTGTACACTGGGATTTGTGGTGTTTCCCCTTGGAAATATTTGTTTGGCTTCTTGTTTTCATACCCTTACCCAAAAGTATTTCTTGACAGTGTTAAGAGCAACGCTTAAGTTGAATGAAAATTAAGCAGTTCACAAATTAACTTATTCATTCATCATTAATGAGTTTTGATATAATCAACCTACGATTGTAGTTCGATTCTAAAACAGGTTTCAGAGCTCCCCTCCGACAAATCGTAAGAATATAAATCTATCTAGATTCTATATACCTTGGCTAACTGTTTTTAAGATTATCAACAAATTATATAACCGCCATTGGCGGTTAAAAATTGATATCCAAAGCCGTAACCGAAAGACTATGTCTTCTTATAAGTAGACAGCGGATTTAGATCGATTTTAATTTTCGTAGACTGGGGCAAATGTGGTACTTAAGTAATGTTTTTTGTAAACGTTTTCGATACACCCATAAATATAAATATAATACACGTAAATAGTATATCAGAAATTTTTCAGCAAGAACTGAGTTAACATAAAAAATCAATCACTAGAAAGCTCGTTTAGAGACAGAGTGTCTACACAATACTTTGTTAATTTAATAATCAAATTTATACAATTTAACAAGTTTTTCACTGAATTTTGTCTTTTGCTGTCGTTTCAATTCATTAAAAAATGATTTGTCATCTTGAAATTAAATGCAGATTTTTTGGTATTTTATTAATCCTAAAAAGTCAGCCCATCATATAGTGTTGTGCACTCAGGGAACGAACGCATTCTAATACCTAACACCATCATATTTGATTTCAATATGCCCCTTTTGTACTTAAATTAATTTACAATCACTTTAAGCCAGGGCTGCAAACCTAAAAACTTTTTCGGAGCTCCGGCTCGCAGGTTCAAACCTAAATTTACAAATGGTTAAGGTTCGGAAATTTGGGGTTCGAGGTTTTTGGGCAAAGGTTTTGGTTTGAAACTTGAGTCAAGTTTATAAAAATGCATAGTGACTTGCAGAACACATGGGATAAACCAAAATATAATTTACTGTTAAGGTCAGTACCCAGCAACCTGGAATTGGTATTTCGTTTTAGTTCTTTATGTAAATGGACACACTTTCGTACAGCTCATGACCAAAGTGTTTCTATTTATATAAAGTATTGTGAAGTAATAAAAATTTCCGATTGCTGGATACTACACTTTAAGTAGAATTCCATTTCGGAGACTACTTATGAAAACTATTACCTTTATTACTTTAAGCTCGAAGTTTGTGCATCATTTAAAATGCTTTAGAATCCAGGTTCTTAAAATCAGGTGCTGATATTGATGGGGATTTTAAAGTTAATTTTAAAGGTTTTTTTTTGCAGATTATCTTGACGATTGTAAGTCTTAGTCGCTGAAAACCGCCCAGATAACAGGAGACTTCGTTTGGGAGTAGATTATTGCATATTTATAATTATTCTTGAACCGAACCGAAATATTAGGTTCGGAATAGGTTCAGGTTCAGATTTTATACCTTAAGAGGTTCGGTTCAAGGTTCGGATCACAGTCAAATGAAAACCGGAGTTCCTGGTTCGGTCCGGTTCGGTTCAAAACCGGTTTGCAGCCCTGCTTTAAACAAACTAAAAAATTTTAATACGGCTAATAATAAAGTGAATTCCAACTTGAGAATTACAAGCGGTCGTAGTTTTGCAAAATTCCAGAAATTTATTGAGGCATACTTTTAGGCAATGCAATATTTGTAGTATTTTAGCTGTCCAGTAGCCAGGAAACGCGATTGCACAACGGATTGAGACGGCATTTTAATCGTGTTCAAGTCCAAAGGTTCCGAGTTCGGGAGACTTACTCGGACAGAGTAAGCTAAAAAATAACACAAGTTTATATAATTCGTAGTTTTCAGAAAAAAATATAAAATAATTCTGCTCTTGGATTCGTTACAATTAATACTCTTTAGTTCTAGTAATAGCACACTTAAAGCAAATCAATATTAAAATCAAAGTGTGAATATTAAAATATCATTTACATTGGCTTATTCAGGATAAAAATCTGTTTGTAAATAAGCACAATCCACTGTCTTCCTATATATTTATATGTAAGTATTATTGATTTAACCGGTTACTGTTAACAAAACAGAAACCAGTACTACATATAGGGGTTAACATTGGTTTCCTCTACAAGTAAAATGTCGATTAGTACATTTCAATTATAATCGTAAGTTTATTTGTTTAGTAACAAAGCTAACAAACGAAGTAGCAAAAACAGTGTTGGCAAAAAAATGTTGCTAAAGCATCATTAATAACGAGAGCGTGAGTTAAAGTCGGCCCTGTCCGACTTCGAAATACCCGTTACTCAGGGCAATTAGTGTTTAATAACCTCATGCGGCTCAGATAAATATGCAATGTTTTTTAACTCTGCCATTTTTAATACGATCTTTATGAAAATTTGAGAGATTGTAGAAATTGGCCATATATAGTACACTACACTGCAAAATCTGAGATCAATATTTAAATGTTGGGGATATTCCAGTTTTTTATTGGGGGGGGGGGAGGGGCGTGGCCAAAATTTGATCTGCGTGCAGACAATAATAGTCTTCATTTAAAATTTGGTGGCTCTAGCTCTTCTAGTCTCTGAGATCTAGGTGTTCATACAGACAGACGGACATTGCTATATCGACTCGACTATTGATGCTGATCAAGAATATATATATTTGATGGAGTCGGAGATGCTTCCTTCTGCCTGTTACATACAGGGTTGCCCATATTCGACGGACCCATGTTTTTTTTAAAAAAATCAAAGAAAAAAATAAAAATTTGGCAGTTGGCAATCTTAATCATTTAATTTGTTCCAAGTAGATTTGTTTACAGCAATTTTTGAATGGCCGCCTCTGGCGTTGATGGCGTATTGTGCCCTTTTTGCAGCATTTTCCATCGTTTTCGCCAACATTTCGGCCGGAATAGCGGCTATTTCTTCACGAATGTTGTCCTTGAGCTCTTCTACGGTCCTTGGCTTGTTAACGTAAACCTTTGACTTCAAATATCCCCACAAGAAGAAGTCAGGCGGCGTCAAATCGGGCGAACGCGGTGGCCAGTCCAAATCACCACTTTTCGACATCAAACGGCCCGGAAACAATTTCTTCAGAAAATCGATTGTTATGCGACTTGTGTGCGGTGGAGCGCCGTCTTGTTGAAACCAGAACTGCCTCATACGCTTTCGACGAATAATTGGCATCACAAAATTGGTCATCATGTCTCGATAACGCTCCTGGTTGATGGTAACAGCATGGCCATTTTCATTTTGGAAGAAACACGGCCCAATGACCGTTTTCGCACTAACGCCGCACCAAACTGTGACTTTTTCGTCATGAAGAGGCACTTCTTGAATCTCCTGAGGATTTTCAGTGGCGTAAATACGGCAATTTTGCTTATTTACGGTCCCATTCAATGTGAAATTTAAATTTTTTAAAAGCACGTTGAGTTTTCACAATTGACTTGTTCTGTTGAATGTAAATTTCAACTATTTCAGAGCGCTCGCGTGGCGTGTATTGTTCCATGGTAAAAATCTGCTTGGACTGACGCTTCAAACGCGGTATGTCATTAAGCGATCTGACATCTCTGTCAAAAGTTATGGCGTTGCCAGATGGGTCCGTCGAATATGGACAACCCTGTACATTCGCACGACTTTATTATATACTTTTTACTCTTCGAGAAACGGGTATAAAAAGACGGAGTATGTTGAGTTTTCAAGAGTATTTCAGCGTCGTCGTGATACAGCTTTTACTTTCTTTTCGCCTAAATATGAGTTTAGATGGTGTGAGAAGAGGCGGGGATGTTTAGAATTTCCTCTTGGAGCACTCTTGTGGAGTGTGAAAAAAGAGCAGCAGCAACAGGAGCGGATTACTATTGCGCAGGGGTAATTAGGATTTTCTTTTGATTTTTATATTTAGTTGGATTTTCTCAATGAAAAATCAAAATTCTTAAGAATGTTCGGTGCAGAGTTTCGAACCTGTCAAAAGTCCTATAGCTCCTTATATTCTGGTTGGAACTTTAACCTTAAATGGTTTTAAATCTATTTTCGATCTGTAACTCGGCTATTATTTAGACCTGATTATTGTTATTTAACCGATACCTTACACTAAGAAAAAACCCCAGTATCGGGGATTGGAGTGTTCACAAAACGTATGCCAGGAACACTTCAAGAAATTCTATTGAAGATCAAATTATACAATTATAAATCAGAACTGAATCAGAATCAAAAGTGGGGACTTTGATTTCAAAATGGTGACACTTGTTGGAACAACTACTTTCATTTTTAATTTTTCCCATTTATACGTTTAAACAAAATGGCTAGCATACTTATATACGAAATTATACGATCAGCATAAATTTTGATGCTGCAGTAGCAGCTGAAAGCAGCGCTGCTACTGCTCTGCAGCAGCGAACAGACTTTTGATCATAACTCGACAACCATTCATTCGATCTTCACCATTCTTTTGCCGGATCGATAAGTAATCCTGATTACTAAATTTGTCTAGAAAGAACGAAACATCTATCTTTAAAACTGTGGGAGATATGACTTTTTTCTAAATTGCGGGGGCGGTAGGCGGCGTGGCCAAAATTAAAAATAAACTTGATCTGCCTGCAGACATAAGAAGCATATGTCCCATACATGTGAAACCTCTAACTCTTACCATCTCTGAGATCTGTGCGTTCATACGGACAGACAGACGGACAGACAGACAGACGGACATGACTCGGCTGTTGATGCTGATCAAGAATATATATACTTTATAGTGTCGGAGATGCTTCCTTCTGGATGTTACATTCTTTTGCACAAACTTATAATACTCTAAGTACCTACGGTACAGAGTATAAAAAGGGTTGATTCAACCTCTGCTAAGTATCTAAGTATTACTCAAAAAATGTACCCCAGCACCACTTAGTGTCGTTTTTTTTTTTTTTGAGAATCCAGGCAGCATTTTAAGGAATAAGGAATTGAGCTACTCACCCTGTCTCAGCGAGACCTCTCCTGGCTGCCCTTCGGAGAGCAGCGGCCAACGAGAGAGAGAGAGAGCTAAACTAAAAACACGTCTGACGTCTCCAAGCGATGGCGAGGGTGAGCATGAGGGTGTTTGGCGAGCGTGTGCGTGTGTGTGTGCGGTTGCAGGAGTGACGTTGTCAATGGGATGCATCATCGATACCAAGTCAGCAGCGCCGAAGCCGTCCATGGTGGTGGGTTGCTGTTGCTGGTCAGAGCATAATGCACAGACGTTACAGCCGACGCTGGCGTCGGCGTCGTCGTCGTCACGAAGCGAGAGAAGAAGTTGAAAAACCAGAAGTAGAAGAAGCCGTAAACACAACAAACGCAGCAACAATACAAATCAGTTTTTGGCGGTGCGCGTACTGAGAAGGTTCATCGCCGGATCACGGACAGCTTGTGGCCAGATCTTTGAGTCCAAGTACAAACTCGTGCGTAAAATTGGCGCGTAGAACGTGTTTACCCCTGCGCGTGTGTGTGTGTGCGTGTTTTCGTATAAGGAAAATGAATTAGCCACTCGACTGGGATTTGTGTTAGCGAGAACCAGCAAGCGAAAGTCTACAGCTCGACCAGTGATATCGTAAATCCACGCTGAAATAGTTTTATGTGCGTATGCCCACCATGGCCACGCCATCCCCGACTCCCATTATTTTTGAGAACGGCACGATGCTGGGCTCCATGAGCCACGAGCTCACGCACGCGAAGCATCAGTTTCCGGGCAAACTGTCGCCGTTCATCATACCGGAAATCGTGATTAGTGCCAGCCAGAGCAGCAACAGCCTCCACCGGAGCCGCAGTCGCTGCGACATTTCAAGTGCAGTTGGCGAGGAGTCCACCGCGCTCCTGGAAACCCAGCAGTGGGAGCGCGAGGAGGAAGCCGAGTTCGAGCAGTTCGTCATGAACCGCACCACCTCGGAGAGCAACATCCTGGAGTCGAGCACCTACAGCGAACTGCAGTTTCCACCCTCGCGGTGCGTGGCTGAACCTGAGTCAGCACCGCAGGCTCTCAATGCCAGCGCCTGCTCGCGCTCCGAGTCCGCGCAGAGCAAGCGCACGCGCCGCAAGGCTGGCCACAAGGCCAAGACCAAGTGCAGCAACAGCTCCCTGGGTGCACCGGCACCGACGGTCCCAGCGGGAGTCCCCAACGGAGCACCTGTTGGCGTCGGAGTAGCAGGCTTCCCACCCCAGTACACGGCCATCTTCCTGGACCACCATCACGCTGGCGGAGTTACAGCTGCCAACGCCCAACTGGCCACAGCCGCAGCTGCCTCGCCCTTCCTGAACGCCAGCTCGATGCAAGTGGCCGGATCCGAGGCGGCCAGTTACTTGCAATATCATCAGTATTATCAGCAGCGGCCGATGGGACATCAGCATCATCATCAGCATCACGCGCGCAGGTAACCCAACTTACCATAAAAAGGACATAAAAACTTTTAAGCGACAGTAGCCCGGGGCACGCTCAGCAATAATGGCTACTGTCCGCGTCCCAGTTAGGTCTCTGCCCGAAACCGAAAGTTTGACGGGCGCAGCGCATTTAAAATTATAATTGGCATGCTCCCCGCTCCCGGGCAGAGTCAGCGTGTGGGGCTCTTCTGTTGAAATTGAAACTTTGTCATTCAACGAGAATCATGTCAAGTTCCATCTTCATTTGCTGCCTCCGGAAATGTCTGCTACAGCACGCTCCAGAGCTTCGTTTCATTGTCAGCAACAGGCATGAGTCGACTACTCAAGGACTCGAGTGGAGCCCCCCCCCCACCCAACTGTGCACTTTATGCCCAGTGCGGGCCCCCCTTTTCGGGGGGAGGCGACGGGCCTTTGGCATACCCAACTTGTTGGCTCGCTGGAGTCTGATGTTTTACATGCTCGCTGGCTTATCACAAAATATTTCTTGGAATTCGGGCTAGAGCTGGAGCATCTAAAATAATGTAGACGCATAAATTTCCGGCATGGATAAAATTTGATTAATGGATAAACATTTTTCTAAGGTCATTTTACCTGAGGCCGAGGCGAGCTAGCAACAACAACAGTGATGTTACATGAAAGTTAAAGTCCAAAAAAGTGGAAATTTAATTAACCATACCTCGTTTTCAACGAAGCACATCACAAAATTTAAGGCGTTAATTTCTCATTTTTTTTTCAAGAAAATAAACAATTTTCTTGGCAGAAGACAGTTAAATATTATCCAATACTCAGTGTACCATTTTCTGGTCATAGAGCACTTGATGCTATTCACGAAATGGTCATTAGGCAAACTTGTGGCAGTGGACAGCGCAAAGGGCCCAGCCGAGCTTCTCTCACACAAGAGAAGGGACGTGCAGCCAAGTCCGAAGAATAATGTTTGAGAAGTGCTTTTCATGGCTACTTAGTTCACAGCTGGCGAAGGTGACCGGAGGTGTAACCACACTCTGCCGCACAGAAGGCTCATACAGCCTACCAACAATGCAGTTTTTACCATATTTTCCACTTAAAAGTCATTTCATACTTAAGTTATCAAGTGTTATCTTAAACGGATTTTCCTTGATCTAAAAGTACAGATGATTATGTCGAACTGCACTTGAAAATATAAGATCGCTTCGGTAAACATCACAGAAAAGAATTTATGGACTTTATTGTTTTTAATGGCAGCAACTCCAAACTGGGTATTAAATTATTCCATCTTTTTCCACAGAATTCTGTCAAAATCAATCATCAACATCTTAGGCTGACTGTACACATGAGACATGATAATCTAGTAGTCCTGCACCTTATCATGATTCGCCTATGAAATTGAAGAATTGATCGCTGAGTAGGTACCAGAAAAGAATGATACATCGAATCGATTCTGCTGAACGAAGTGCTACATTTTTGGACAAAGACTTTAAAGACAATTTTTCAAGAGCGGCGCCGACATTGCATTAATATAGCCGAACTAATGTTTTAACATATTTTGTAGTTTATTCAAATCAATTATCGTGCACAAATTTATTCAAGATTCGCGTATCGGTGTCGATTCACTAAACTATTTCATTATTTTATTTTCTAACTTAACCTTACCTTGCCTGGGACTTGAACTCGGGACCTCGGGGAAACTTCAACACGAAAGGCATCTATAGCATTCGACTAGCAAGAACGCGAGTGAGTCACAGTAAAGAACGCAGTAAAATGCTAAGCACTCAGCTGCATCTTTTATATTCCGAAACCAGGGAATTACATGCGGTGTCTTTATATATTTTTCTAAATGTTGGGCGCCGGTTTTCTAGACTATTTTTCTATATTTTAGGGCGAATTTCTCAACCAGCCGAATATCAGTTGCCCCTTTTATATTCCGAATGCACGGAATTCGTACTTGAGAATTACAAGGGGTGTCTTTTTAATATTTTTCTATCTAGTGACCTTATACTTAGGTGACTATTTACTCAAAAATTAACTGACTGACTGAGAAGAGTTATAACACAATACCACCCTGTGTTTTGCTTCAGATTGTGCATTCCACTCTGAAAAGGTGAAACATTTTGTATAACCCCTATTCATCTGCCATTTATTGTCTGATCTTTATCAAAAATTTCAGTGATTATGGTCTCTCTTCTGGTCTCTGAGATCTAGGTGTTCATACAGATACTTTATGGACTTGAAGATGATTCCTTCTGGCTGTTACATACTTTTGCACAAACTTAATATCTATATAATTTGTGTACCTTTGTACGAGTGAACCACTGCTAGCTTCAAAACCATGTAATGAACTGAACCGTAGTCTTAAAGTCTGCTCAAACCAGTGAACTGAACAAACCGATCTCAGTGATGGTAAGATATAGAGGTTCAGCGGGAAGTGGCAGATCAAGTTTATTTTAAGCTTTTGCCACCCGCAATTTGTAAAAATCTTCGTATCACGCCAAAGAATGGCAACGCAGCGCATCAAAATTAGCACTGGGCATACACTTTCGCCAAGTATTATTATGGTGTGGCTTGACCAACTATTTTACTTTATTATGAACTTAAAAATAAGTCAAACTGTGCAGAAGTACGCAGGGAAAAATGTTAAAAACGATCGAATTTCTATTAGAATGCCCATTTTGTATATCCTTTGGCTGATTTTCTGCTTCAATGGATATTTTAATGTCGAAAAATGGATGTTAAAAAATATCAATTTCAAATGGATACTGAAATCATCCAATGGATATATTTCTATGTTCTCTTTTCTCTGTGAAGAAAGTAGTAAGAGTTTAAGTTGGCAAAGAGAAGATTCAAAAGGACTCTGCTCGTAATCCTGATCCGGAATATATATACATCTATAGCATTCTATTTGGCTGTTTTTTGGCTCGCTTTGCAGTCGCTTTTTTTTCTAGACTCTGGTCAAAGGTAGCTTCTCTCACCCACATGTACGTTTCCTTTCTAACTCTTTGGCCAATGGAATGGAAATGAATTGTAAAGTGTGTACACTCTTCAGCTGCCAAATGAAGTAGCTAGTCGTAGTGTGCAATGTAAAAGTTAGCTACTTGTTCGCCCCTACATTGCACTGGCAAGAGTTGTACATGGTTGACAACATCGATACTTAATAATACTCCATTCCGAATTCGAGGAATCGGGTATATGCTAATTGACAGTATACATTGATAGACAACCAATCGGGAACACTAACGAGAATGCGGCTGATAAACCCCAAGATGACATCGAACCTGCGACTGACCTCAACTGATTTCTTTCAGTCTGTCCATTGGAAATGCATTCGATTTGGGTTTTCCCAACAGCCAATAAATGACACTCGTCCGTTAATTGACTGCATGTTTATGGTGTGTTGGCTTCTCTCCTACTTCAAGTCAAAATATCAATTTCAAATTTGACACAAACATTGAAACGACGCCGGAATGTAACCGGCGAGTGCATTTCGCTGGAAGTACTCGACTGTATGTACATTTTGTTGAAGGCTGACTTTGATGGTGCCTAAACAAACGGAGCAGCAGACTCAATTTATAAATGAAACGAAGACCCAGCACAAACATAATAATAATAACAATAATTTGACAATCTATTTGACAATGTAAAATGCCATGGAAACTCCTAAAGATTGTGTGTGTGTGTGTGTGCTACCATCGATGCAGAGCGACGCTTGAGCGCCCTGTGGATTGGTTTGAATTCAGTCAACCGGTTCCTTGAACCGCTGCCTGGCATTCTTAACGCTTGTCATTCGACACCAGCACCGAGGAAAGGAAAGAGCAAAGGAAGTAGTGGCACATCAATAGTCAGTTCGGGTTTCATATTTGTGGTTGTGCCGCTTCATGAGTCAAGGCACTTAACTGGCAGGACGAGGCTGTCATGTCCTTAAGCCTGAATGAGAATCGTCTTGATTCACAAGCCAAAAAAGTATCTAATAACAGATGGACGGCAGCTCTGTAATCAGTGCCACGCACTCGGAAGTTGCTTAACCCGATATTTCAGCAAGAACTTTAAGTTCTTTACCCCTTTGGCAGCCACCCCCATAGAAAACACACCCACGCTTAGGGTTGTCGGCTTGAAAATCGTTTTCCCCGTGCAAATTGAATTTGGATGCGGGTAACATGACTTAAATTTCGAAAATTGATGCCCATTTGAGCACTAGCCTCAGCATCCCCGCCGCCTCTCACATGCGGCTGACTGATAATACTCTGGAATATTTCTCAAGTGCTCGCTTAGGGGATGCATGCCGCATTTTGCGTCTCTGCCGCTGCCCAACACCCTTATCTCCGCCTGACAGCATTTGCCGTTAAGTCGCATTAAAATTTCCAATAAAATTTCCATTTGAAGAGCGGCGCAGGGAAATCCATTAGCTGGACTACAGTTGCGGCCCAATGGCCACGGCTCGACTTAAGTACAGCTTAATGTGGGCATTCATTAACAAAAGCCGAAGAAAAAGGCCCGCGCCGATGGGCCGGCCGGGCCGGGCTAATGATAGTGCGCATCATCATTTTTCTTCCGCGCCGACACGTGAGCAGCGGTGGAAATACCAGTAGCCCCGAACATCTGAGCTCGTCTTGTGGTGGTTGCCTCTGGGATGGGTGGCAGGGGGATCTCCGTTTATGGGTTTTCGTAGGCGCAAGCTCGGCTGCCGACAATGGGCCTAAGCCGCTTAACGCTTTTAAGAACACGAGCTGCATCCAACTTACGACATTTCTCCCGGCATTTGTTTAGGAGCTGAATAATCATAATTTACCTCTAATAACTTTCTCACAGTAGCTCTGCGAGATGGTGGCGGCTCATTTCAAACAAAGAACACCCCTCCCAGTTGGCCTCTTAATTGCATTTGCATTCAGATTGCCTGCCTACTTACATATACCTTTTTGGCACCCAATTACTGTATTCTTGGACGGTCCCCGGGTCTCGTAGTGTTCCTAATTATGCGACAGCGACGGTGTCTTCAACAGTTGCACAAGTTACGCATGCGCAATGTTAATGCCTGCCCAGAAAACGCCATTAAGGAAGTAATTATGCCTAATGGCCTCGGCTGCGGTTGGGTTGCCGCTAGCGTCCCAGCAACTGGGTCAGCAAGTGCCTAATGAGGCGGGCACAGAAAGTCATGGCTAGCTGAGGCAAATTACAACGGAAGTTGAGCAGAGATTGGAGCAGCTATCATAGCTGGAAGCTTGAGACATACTTGCATACCTCTGCCCCGTGTACGAGCTATGAATTCATTAACCCGCCCTCGGACAGTTCACGGTAGGACAACAAATGCTCTAAATATCGACTCGTCCATGTGGCCCCTACCCTGACACGCAAAAGCTCATAAATCAGATCAGACAGTGCGTGTGTGCCTGTGGACAAAGTGAGAAGTGTCATTAGAAATGTTGGCCACTGCTGTCAAACGAACATAAATTCGGGGACACAATACAAAACTTTCGATGTTTTCTATCCTAATACATTCCGCAGACATCTCTGGCTAGAATTGTCCCAGCTTGCCTGGAGATTTCACTTTATTCAGCTGTTTGTGGACTTGGCCCTGTGAACACCTCTGAGGGGTTGGTTGAACCAAAGGAACTTTGATTAATTTCCCGCAATATTAATGACACTTCATTTCGGCTGCCCCTCGAGGTGGGTGAATTGAACATTGTTGTCAATTCGCTCGACTGACTGCTCACAACACAACAACCTATGGTTGCATTCTGCAAATAAATCCGACTAACGATTACTGACTTACGATTACCGATAGCTGATGACTCGCTGCTGAACGCCGCCACTGATTACCAAGTTTCGTTTATTTTCTGGCTTTAGTACATTTGGTTCAATGTTGGCACAACTTTTAAGATCTTTTAACGCTTTTAGATTGTCAGTTTGATCTCAGTTTTGGGTTTAGCAGTTGGCCGTACAATCGGTAAACGGTCTCACCAATCATACTTTTTGTATGATTCCATCTCAACAATCAGGATTGTCAAATTTACCAATCGCAAGTTCAGCAATCATATATCGCATTTATCTGCTGATTATAGACTCGAAACCGAGACGCATCGGTGTCAAAATTCAACAGAGACGAGAAAATCTCAGCCCAAAGTTATACTCTCAATTTAAATCTATATATTTTATATCTATATATCCATATATTTTCAATTTTATCTAAGTTCAACAATCATGGAACTAAAACTTTTACTGTCGACTTGAAGATGAAACAATCTCATTAGGGGAAGTTCCAGAAATCTCTAGAGTATAGACCAATCTAATCGATTAAATTGAGCCAAGTTAGGAAGACTTTGTATAGCAAGTGACAAGAATAACATCGGCAACTCTATATTAGGAAAGGAAACCCGTACGCAGTAAATCTACTTCGCCTTGAGCAGTCTGTTTTGAGTCTCTCAGCTGTTGTAATCTCATCTAGTAGCCCAGCGTTTTGGAGACACTTCACATACAAAGGCAAGAAGTTTTAATTCACATTGAGATCGCTTATTCGTAAATTTCTACACTCACAAAAAAAATTGGCAAAATGAGAAATTCTTCTATAAAATCCGTCTTAAGGCGATTCGCTCTAAAGTGAAGAAAAATATTTTCTCATTTATTTCATATTCTTCTGAAACTTGGATAATTTTCCATAAATGAGTATATTTATTCTTAATTTTAGGGTTAATCGCCTAGGGATGGATTTCAGAGGAGAATTTCTAGTTTTCAGGGCGATTTTTTTTTCTGAGTGCAAAGATTTCTTGGGCATACCCGGCTATACCTGTTACTCGTAGCGAATGTCGAATACTGGCAACACGACACGACTCCAACACGAATATCGAAAATGTTCTATGACTTTATTTAATATGCATACAAATCAATCAATTATTTTGAACGCCGCTGGTTTTACATTAGATACTACATGGTGACTTCCTATCTTCGTGGCGGAGCTAGTCGAAATATTTAACTTTGCGGTTTTTCCAACTGTTTTAAGTATCTGCCATTTCCAAAAAAGTAGAAATCGATTTCGCACGCTCGATCAAAATTCAGCTCCATATAATTAAATTCAACAAGACAAAACGCAGCCCTTCTGTAACTCAACTAAAACAAATTTTGCTTACAAAGTAGTTTTTTATTATAGTTTGAATTATTT
>JAWNNO010006738.1:0-50480 GCA_035044985.1 Lordiphosa fenestrarum
TGGAGAACCGGAGGTGCAGCTGTAGAAACTATAGCATCAGGAGCAGCGGCAGTAGCGTGGGACACCAGATCCATAATCATCGGCTCAGCTATGGGGCCAGCAGTAGGAGTGGAAAACGATTCGGATGTCGGGGAGGGCGCAGGAGAAACAGTCGAATGAATATCCAATTGCCTTCTCGTGCTCTGGGGATCGCATTTTTTTCTTTTAGGAGATTCGCTAAGTATTTTTAGTCCAAGAAAATTAGATTCCAAAGCATTAAACGTTGCGTTAAGTTTTTTGAACTCCGAGTGGAAGTCCTTAAAGCCCACACAAGTTTGCCGCATAAACGTACGCATTTCATCTTTGATTTCTCGGCAAACCACACAAGAACAGGTTAGCCCAATTCGCTTTGCTGTTAGGTCACTTACGCGACCATTTAAACCATCACATTTAATGTGTGCACAGTTGTTACAAAACCAGCAAACGAGAAACATTTTGCCAGATATGTTGCCTCCAAACTCACACTTGGTTATAGTCCAGGGGATACTCATATTGGCAGATGAATTAAGAGAAGCGTGAAGTACCAATAAGAGTGGCAGAAGAGACCAGGCTTCAGATTAAATCAAGCGCAAACGTCGAAACGAAGTGATGACTGGTGGGGGAAGCAATCAGCAGCAGCACTTAGAAGGGAGCGGCCACAAAGTATAATGCAGTTGATTGTAAGCAGGAACTAACTGTAAATCGCTGAGTCCGACTCCCACGAAGAGTTCAAGCACGATGGGCACGGGCGTAGCCAGGGGGGGCAGGGGGGTCCGTTGCCCCCCCCCCCCCCCCCCCCTTAAATAATTTCAATTGGCTTGTAAAAATTTTCGGTTACTTTTTGGAAGTTTTTGGAGTTTTAAGGGCTGGAAAAATTGTTTTGGCCCCCCCTTCGCCGAAAGCTGGCTACGCCCTTGACGATGGGTGTAGTAGCAGCAACAACAACAATGGTCCAAGCGTTGAGAGACACAATGATTTAAGTTTATGTGTAGGCACCAAACAAATAAAAAGTTTCAGGAGCACAGAGTAAACACGACCGGCGACTTTGACAGCTTAAAAAAAATGTTGTATGTTAGTTTAGTCATGCTAGAGATAACCGTACGGACAGATGAATTGACAACATTTAATCGCAGAGATGCCATTTCCAAAATATAAATGTTTTTCAAAAAGAATGGTGCTTTTCAGATCGCCAGTTATAACGATATCAGTAAAGACAGTGAAGAAATTAATTCTATTACATCCGAGTAGTCGGTACCACGGTGCGGCCTTTAGAGGTAGCCAATTAGAAAATTTATCGCATATCCCCTACCTGTAATTGGCAGAAACATGAATTTTACTGCACTCCCGGAGCCTGTCTGCATATTACCACTTTTTTTTATGCTTGGTTGGTATTTATTGGATCTTCTCTTAAAGAGACTAACAATAATTTTTCAAATCTTAATCTAGAAACTATTTTAAAAACTATCCCCTATTGGAGGTAGTTTGTGTTCTACGGCCCTTCAAGTCAGTCGCTGGGTTGGTAGGTCGTTTCTTCGGAGACAAGAATGCGTTGCTAGCATGGTGAGAGAATTTGCAAGTTGGTTAGGGTGGGCAAGAAGCTTCTCAGAATATTTGCGCTTAAGTTCCTCTATTTCAGTTTCAACCAGTGGGATGCTGAGGTCGTTGTGGATACACTCATTTCGAATGTACCATGGCGCTCCAGTGATGGTTCTAAGGATTCTCGACTGTGATCTTTGGAGGATGTCCACACTGCTCGCACAAGCATTTCTCCATAGCTGCAAGCCATAGGACTAGAAATGCTTTATGATGCTTTTGTACAGTAAGACTTTATATTCCAGCTTTAGAGGGAAACGGTAGTTAATTAGCCAGTGAAGGCTGTTGGCCTTAAGCTTTATCTGAAGTTTTTTCGTGTCTATGTGATTGCGCCATGTGAGCCTTCTATCGAGGTGTAAACCTAGATATACAACATCGTTTGATTGCGGGATCAAAGTCGCGTTTAAGGTTAGCTGGGGACAGGTGCTTCTGGTGAGTGCGATCGTCACGTATTTGCACTTTTGCTCGTTGATATTAATACGCCAGTTGGCCAGCCTCTCTTCCACGTAGGTAAGATGACTTGCCAAAAGTCTTGTTGCGGTTATTGGACATCGTAATCCGCTTAATATTGCCGTATCATCCGCCATAGTACTTATTGTAAGTCGAGAGTCTGTTGGTATGTCGGCAGTGTACAGTACGTATAGGAAAGGACCGAGAACGCTGCTCTGCGGTACTCCGGCTCCTATGGTGAACTCTTCTCTTGTGTACTCATTTTGACGAATTGTAAATACTCTGTAACTGACATAACTTTCTAAGGCTTTGTGTGTATTTGGTGGAAGCATTGTCTTTATCTTGAATGTAAGACCGTCCAACCATACGCGGTCAAATGCTTGGGCAACATCTAGGAAAATGGCAGAGCAGTATTCGTGGTTTTCAAATGCAGTCCGAATATCTGAAGTTATGCGGTTGACTTGCTCAATAGTCCCGTGTTTAGCTCGGAACCCAAATTGGTGTGAAGGAATGATATAATATTTTGTGCATGGGAATCAATTTTACGGAGTAAGATTTTCTCAAATAGTTTTGATAAGCAAGGTAGCAGACTAATGGGTCTATATAATGACGCTTGGGTTTTATCCTTTCCTGGTTTATGGATCATTATGATTGTGGATTTCTTCCATTGGGTTGGGAAGTATCCACATCGCAGTACCGCATTGAAAAGTCTTGTTATGGCAGGACTTGGAAGTTCCATAATCATTTTAGGCGTAATGAGGTCATGTCCGGGAGCTTCTCTGGGTTGTTGTTCTACGATAGCATTTTTTTTTTCAAGTTAACGAAGTTTGATTTGGTCAGTTTGTGCGGCAGTGGGAACCAATGAAAGTGCACAGCCATTGGTTGGTGGATTTGGCTGGAAGACATTTCTAAGGTGAAGTGCAACGATATTTGCCTTCTCTTCGTCATTGCGGGCCCAACTTCCACTCTGGTCCCTTAAAGGCGTGTCTACCTTTGCAGGTGGCTTTATGCTTGCATGTACTCTCCATAGGGGAAATTTGGTGCATGTGAGCGATAGTTTTTCTATGTAATGGCTAGCTGCTCTTCCGCTTCGAGTGCTTTGCGAAGTACGCGTTCCGCAAGCGTCAGACGATTTTTTGACGCAGGCGACCGATAGTGCTGCCATTCTCTTCTTGCACGCCGCTTTTCAGACACCAGTCGGTCTATGTAGCTGTTCGTTAATCTACTATCTTGCTTAGGTGTTGTTATTGTTGTTTGAGGGTTTGAATGATGAACAGCAGCAGTAATGATAGAGCTGAGGGCTTGGACTTAGTTTTCAATGTCTTCTTCGTTGTTTATGGTCTATATGACTGCTGATATATATTTTGTATTTAAGCCATTTTGTCTTGTGTGAAGTCAGTTTAAGAGGATATTGTCTGATCTGAGGGCACTCCAGAAGGGTGAATATTATTGGAGAATAGTCTGACGACAAGTCTGCAAGGGCTTCTGCAGTTACCAGGTTTTGTGGAACTTTTCTTGTTATAGCAAGATCTGCTGGCCAGTATGTAGGCCCTCCAGGAGATACATAGTCGAGTTTGTTTGATGCGCGCGTGAGTACGCTGTAGAGTTGCTTCCCCTTGGGATTCGTCAGTCTGGAGCCCCAGTGGGGATGTTTCGAGATATAGTCACTCGCAGCGAAGAAGCGTTGACCAAGTGTATTAAAGAAATCTAGGAATTGTTTTTTCTGATATCGTAAATCGTGGGGGACAGTAATCCGTAGACTGAGTGATATTGCCTGGCTTAGATTCTACGCATATCGATGTGGCTTGTAGGTAGTTTTCCGAATATTCCCAAGGTGGATAATGTTTGATGCGGCTTCTGACTAGGATACCAGTCCCGCCATGGGCCATCTGGGTGATTTGTGCCGTAAATGCATATCCCGATAATTGAAAATTATATCGGTCGATTTTACTGTCTTAGAGAAAACTGGATAACTCCCCTTTAAGGCGAGGAATACTATTTGCATTCCAGAGTGACACTCGTAGGAGAGCCATTATTTGGGTTATGGCGAAGCGAGCATTTGAATGAGAATGCCTTGCATTCTTATCTTTTCCTCCATTGCGTTTTGCATATGCACCATAAAATCGTTCAGGGTTTGTTGTAACGATAGAAACATGGCTTCTAAGCTACTTTGATTGTTGTTTAGTTGGCCAGGTCGGCTCAGTTCGAGTTTCGTATGAAATTGGTCGCTTGTGAAAGAAACGCCTTGGGTAATAGTAGTCGATGGGGCAAAAGACGGTCTTGTGGCTTTGGTGAAGAAGACTCCAGAAGTCGATTGCGAGGGTGTAAACATATTAAGGTTTCCATTGGAACGAGCCAATTCCGTGCGCGTATTAATCCTGCTTTTCAGATCTTTGTATACTTGGAAACCTCTGTAGTTTGCATTGTGGTTTCCTCCGCAGTTACTGAATTTTTTGACTGATGGATTCTTCTTGTTTGCAGGGCATGAGGCAGTATTGTGCAGCTCTCCGCATGCCACACAAACAAATCGCAGAGCGCAGTAGGATTTAGTGTGTCCAAATTCTTGGCCATTGGTACATTGTACTGGATTTGAGCGGCTCCTCTACAGTTACTCTGCGGTGCAATAAGAAAGGTTGATCGTAAGTTGGGTGCACTAAATTTTGTTTGGCAGCTATGTCTTCCGGGCTCAGCTTAACTTTGAAAAACGGATGGGGTTTTTTATCCCTGTTTATTAAATTTTTTTCGGACTTGACCTTAAATTCCTTTTCTTCGAAAACAGAAGCAACTTCCGTTGCAGGTACACTTGATTCAATGCCTTGGATTACTATTTGTAGGTCTTTGCTATATTTTAGTAGTGTGGCGTAGGTTTAATTTTCAGCTCTTAAGCTCTTTTTCGACAGCGCGATAGTTTTCATCGGTGTTTACTTGGAGCTTTGTATCGCGTATATTGACTTTGCTGACGGATGTCACATAGAAGTTGTTGTTGCCTATTAGTGGGACAAGCTTTGTCACTAGGCCCGTACAGCTAGTATCCCTAATGTAGATTGCTTTGCTTATGCGGCACTTGCAGCTTTTTCTTCACTCTCAGCGTCAGACTGCTTGGCAAGAATTTGGAACCTATTCCAGGTGAGGGGATCTTTATCCGCAGGCTTATCACTTGTTTTGTTAAATTTTGGTGTGTTGCCGCTTTATATGGTTTGCCGCCCTAATTTTCGTTTGTTTACTTTTACATACCGATCGATGCCGGTGCTCACTTGTGTATGTGTTAGTGGGAGCGCGTGCTGGGCTGACGCTGGTTTCTGCATACTTGTTGTTGTTGAGTTCGTACAGGTTGATTGCGCTGGAGTAAGCGTTACCGTACTTTTAGTAGCATTTGCCGAAAAGTTCGTCATCTTGGGCTGAGGAGAAGGGGTGGGGCATTGAGAGCTCCACGTCGCAGTGGTAGTATGGGAGCTTACAATCGCCGTGCTGGTGGGCTCGGGAGAGACAATTGTAAAATAAGCGTTGTTGCGCTGTATAGAAAGCCCGCGATCGTCTTTTTGTTGTTGCATTTGGGCATTGAGTCGTTTCTGACTCATGGTGTTGCTAGTGTTCTTTGCACTTGCTCTTGCCGAATTTGTACGCGTAGTAATTCAATTAATTTTATTTAATCAAATATCAACTACATATATATATTTTGATAGCTTAAAATTCTGGGCATAAAATAATAGTTTTTTTTTATTTCAACAGTTAATTTATCAAATAAAAATCCAACAAGATAACTGTTGGAAGCTGCTGAGCTTTTTCGACAACTTTGAGAAAAATAAATGTTTAATTTATTTCTCCCCATCGGTTACATTTACATTATTATTAATAATTCCACGAAATCATAAGGCCGTGGCCGTTTGTATATTGGCATATATATATAGATGGTTTAAGCGCAAAGAAGCTGCTGCACTCGATGTCTCTCAGATTACAACTTCCTATTGACAATGCCAACGATTAGCAAAAGGGACCCAAGAATTTTTGAGTGTGTATGACATTTAGAAATATGAGTGGGTTTTACATAGATAAGAGCGCAACAGTATGTCTTTAGTTTAGTTTTAAGAGAACACGTTTGCTAGAAAATAATATTTTATTTGGAACCAACTGCTGCACCGAACATCCTCCCCCCCCGTTGAAAGGACGCACAGTTTGTTGGCTGCCCGTCTAATGGTTTCAGTGGATGTGTGTAAATCTGCGACTCTGACGATACCGTCAGAACACGCGATGGTCTTGGTGACTCGTACTAGTGGCCATTTTAAAGGTGGAAAGTTCTCGTAATTGAAGCACACAATGTCGTTGACCTGGATTGAGCGTTGGGGAGTGCGCCACTTTGCGCGCTGCTGGAGAAGAGTTAGATACTCTTCGCTCCAACGCTTCCAGAAGAGCTGTTGAACCAAGGGCGCGCGTTGCCAGCGATCGAGGCGATTGAAGCTGAGTGGCGCCATTCCGGGTTCAGGAAACGTCATAGGAGTGACGACTAGTTAGAATATGTACTGGCGTAAGGACCCCAAGAATTCTGGGTTTTCTAAAAGGGATACAAAAGGGCGAGAGCTAATTATTGCCTGGATTTGGCAAACCAATGTTCGCAGCTCGTCAAAGCCAAGGAGAGCTGATCCCGTCGAACGATATAAATGTTTTTTTGCCATCTGAACCACTGCCTCCCATAGCCCGCCGATGTGAGGTGAGCGAATCGAATCCATAGCTGAGGCAGTGAGCAACGACCTCATCCCGATTCTTTTTGACGTTGAACTCCTGCGAATCTTGGATGCGCTCCTTGAGTCAGCCATGATGTGCTCGATGAGACGAGGTCGGGGTCTGCAGCATATAACACACTTACGCATTGCCCGCCCAACGGTTTTCATACCACCAATAGGCAGATATTTTCCGGGGCATGGTATTCAAGATACAGTTGAGTTCTTTGAAAGATTCGAACCAGCAAGAGAAGTCCTCCACGAATGTGCACAGACGATAGCTGAGGCGAGTTAATGTTGTTAATAAACTTGTGCACATATCCAAAAGTGCGCTGCACCATGCCAAATGAGTTTATGTATTTGAAATTCAATATGTCAATATGTCGACCCGATCCGATGACAGCATGACCTTGTGACGAATCTCAAGAAATTTGCTCTCAGGCAAGCATTGCTCTGGCCATCCGCTTCTTGGCCTTTCCAAAAATGATGGCCCATTCATCCACAGCGTTGAATGTAAAAGCTATTTAGTTGCAGCTCCCTTTGACAATATGTCGGCCGGATGTATAGCCGTTGGAACATAATGCCATTTCATACCTTGCGTCAGCTGCTGTATGGCACAGATCTTATTGGCCACGAAGATATTGAATTTGGAAGGTTCCTCCTGCAGCCAGGAAAGGACCACAGCTGAATCCGACCAACAATGGCTCCATATTTGATATTTCAGCCACCAAGTGCGCGAGCAGAGCGGCTGCACAGAGTTCAAGCTCCAGAGTTCCCAACGACTTCACTCCGCGCTTCATTGGCAAGCGAACGGATTATTCCCCAGAGGGCAAACGAGAGTAATTCTTCTGGAAGTGTTCCTCACATTGAAGCCCTCCTTTTGTAACCTTAGCAATTGGCTCAATGACATGCTCCACTTCCCAGAGCCGACGCACCAAATCGTCCAGCGGTAGCTAGCAGCACAACATCAGACAAAGAGTGGGATATAGAGGCTTGAGGCAGGGATGGTGACATAGCGATCATGGCACTGGACTGTGATGTGGTAGATTGGGACGAACCTTGAGTTTGGGCAGCGGGTGGCGACACGCGATTAAAGTGCAACAGAGCATGATGATTTGATTGGCAAGCGCGACAAGAACCAGATTTGCAATCCCTCATTTGAAAGCCTTTTTCAAGCAGTTCAGGCACAACTAAAGCCAATTAGCCTCCTTATGTATAACGATTGGCGAGAAGTTTTCAAAACGCTTGCAATGATAAATCTGGTGATCTGCGCTGTCGCATATTAGGCACGTATTTGGCAACGTCTTTGCAGTCACAAAACGACTTTCTCTGATGCGTACTCACAGTTTTTCCGGATTTTCCAACCTGACCATCTTGCTTTTGCTTGCTGCACATTTTCAAGCGCTCGGCATCGTTTCTCAAGAAAGGCGGATAATTTTTCCCAGGATGGCAGCTCGTTCCTCGGAGAACTCTCCTCCCATTTGGCCTGAGTGTTCTGGTACAGCTTCTGAAGCAAGGTTTGCACGAGTATGCAGTCAGCCACAACTTCCTTGGTTGCCAGAGAAGTAACCTTATCCGTCAGCTACCGCAACTTACCCATGGACGCATCTGCCTTGCGCAGCCCGAATATCTCCCTGATTTGTGCCTGTAGAATGAGACGTTTATTATCGAAGTTAGTCTGATTGATTTCCAAAGAGCTGATTGTGTCCAGCGCGGTGCCAGCCAAGCAGGACCGAAGATGTTGCTGCTTTTCGATAGAAGAAATATCCGCTTCCTTGTCAATTACAGAAGTGCATATTGCGATGAAAATGGCTCACTCTTTGTAGGCACCATCGAATTTAGGCAGCTCCAACTGTGGCAAGCGCGATCGATTTGCCACAACCACCACCGATTGGAACTCGTTTGCATCCGCTCTGAAGGTGGAGCAGTGCTGAGCCGGCTCACGTTTGCCAAGTTCACGCTGGAGAGTAGCTCTCAAGCTTAACAAAGTGAAATCAAACCTGGCAGGCAGCTCACTCGATATAGAATCAAAATGCAGTTCCTCCTCTTTTTTGTTTTCAAAAGAAACGCTTCCAAACTTTGTATTTCTTAGTTTGCTATGATTTCCCATGATTCCACTTAGCCTGGTCGAAATCGGACATCTGTATAGTACAGATAGAGAATAAATAGTCAGACGGCTTTTTAAAATAAATTATTTAATATTTATTCTCCGAACGATAAAGTTACTAATTTGTGCTGTGTGTTTTTGTGTTTTAAATAAATTTCTACAACGTACTTAACTTATTGCCTACACGTGAATTTTGTAAAATGTTAATTTGCTAAAATAAATTTTCTTTATTTCACAAAAATTAACACTTTTGTTTCGTTTGCTGGTTGAATTGAGAGTGCCGGGAACGAAAATGGAAGTGTTGAGGAGTTAGAGAAGGAAATGAAATTTGATAGGGTACAGAGTTGAGGATACATACATAACTGCCCCATCGCTAGAGTTGAAGAAATTACTTAAATTCGAATTAAGTGACTAGTGATAACAAGGAATATAATTTTTGTTAATAACTAACATTTTTCAATTTAGTTTCGTGTTTCATTTCTCTTTTTATGTTTGAGGTATGTATGTTTTCCAAATTACTAATTTTAAATTTAGGCTGCTCCTTGTGTCTTAAAGATTTATAATTTTTAATATTTTTTATTCTTCCTTATGTATAAATTTCTCTGTTCTCATTTCTTTTGTCAATATATTTTCTTTTCGCACTTAGCATATTCTTAAATATATTTTCCTTATTACACTTTCCAATTTCAATATTTATAGGGTTTTCTTTTGTTATTGAACGAAATGTGTTGTTATAAAATTCAATTGATTTGCTTATTCTGTCTTTAATATTCAATGACTTTTGTTCAACAGATAATATTCTTGTTTTGTCACTTAATGTGCTGTGTAAACGTGCTTCGTCAGCGTCAGGGAGAATAACGAATTTTCATTCACACCAGCCCATAACACAGAAAGTAAACACAGCCAAGAACGTCATAAACAAAGCACGATGGCCATCAACCCACATAAACTACATTCAAACATTGAACAAAAATTGGCCCAACAAATAACATCGATCTTCTTTTGTATTTATGCTTTATATTCCCTTGCAAAGGGTATTATAATTTTGCCCAGAAGTTTGCAACGCATAGAAATATTCATTTCCGACCCCATAAACTACATATATTCTTGATCAGGGTGACGAGCTTAGTCGATTGAGCTTTGTCCGTCCGTCTGTCTGTCTGTTTCTATGCGAACTAGTCTCTCAGTTTTAAAGCTATCGAGCTGAGATTTTGCACTGAGTCTTCTTTTTGCTGCACACTACTAATATGTCGGAACCGACCGGATCGGATGACTATATCTCATAGCTCCCATAGGAACAATCGGTCGGAGAACTAGTTTTAGTATGAATAATTTTTTTCTTTTCAATGGAAACGTCTCCAAACTTTGTAATCGTAGGTTTTCTATGTTTTTTATAATTCTACCAAGTTTTATTTAAGTCGGACAACTATATGGTATAGCTGCCATACAAAAGATAGGTCTGAAAAACAGTCTTATAGGCTTTCCACTATAGGAGATACACGCTAACGGTGATAAGATATAAACAAATAAGATAAATTGATTTCAGTTGTGTCTCTCCCCGGCTGACCTTGGTCTCGGTATATAGAATACCCACACCTTGGTCAGTCCGGGGGAGACACCACTGAAAACCATACAAAAAATAAATTAAAGTATACAATATTCACTGTAGATAGATTATACAAACTATATAAGTTAGTTTTCCTTGTTCCAACAAGAAAAAAAAAACAACGAATTTGTTTTGGAGGCCACAAGACCTTTTTTTTTTTTTATTTCCGAATGTTTTGAGACTAATTTTATTTATGACAAGCTAGCCCTACCTAAGCTGTGGGTTGTGGCAGCGACGTCGGCTGCGGAGGTCAGCGGCGGCGATGTTGAGCAAGCTTCCTAGAACTGTTTTGCACTTGGCTTGTGCAGAAATTTGATGACGGCGATGTTGGGCAAGAGTTGCAGCTGCACTTGGCGTGTGCAGGAAATTGGCCAGACGCTAGGTCAGCATTCTTTAAACTTTGTTTTGCATAGCGGAATAAGTTTGAATTTTAATTGTTTTTTGGGTTGATGTCCGGGGTTGACATCTGTGACAATAACTTATACAACCTTAAAATTTTAAAACTTACCCATTAGTATTAAAAATGTACCTTAAAATTATTCAGCGGAATATAAAAGGTTATACCAGCAACTACAGTGAATTGTAAGTCCTAATAAAAAAACAACATACTCAAATTGTTACTCTCCGAGAAATGCACATCTCCATAAACCCAGTACTTCCGATTCCTATTAACTTCTCTTTGTATTATACAATATCAGCATCAACTTATGGTGGCACTGTTATTCTAGTCCACAACTCTGTGCAACATAGAGAAATCATTCTAAACAACGACTTTAAAGCAGTATGTATTCAAGTGCAATCGAAAAAGAAATTAAACATAATATAAGCTTACATTGCCCCTGACAAAACTTTTACTGAATCTAACCTTCATTCAGTCTTACTTATGCACAACAGAACTATAGTTACCGGAGATTTTAATAGCTGGCATACAATTTGGGGGTCTCCCAAAAATAAGAGACGAGGCAATATATTGGACGGATTTTTGGTAAAGTCAAACTATATACTTCTTAATGATGGCAGTTCCACACACCATTCTACACATAGTTCTATAACACATATTAATTTCACATTCTGTTCTCCAGATCTTGCCATTGAGGCAAGCTGGAAAACAGAAACTAATACATACGGAACTGATCATGTACCAATAACAACATCACTCTTTAACACTAATCAAAACCATAAAAGCTTACCATTTTTCTTAACAAAATCAGCCAATTGGGAAACGTTTTCAGAGCTTTCATTTAAATTTAGCACTGACATTCCAAAAAGTTATAATATAAACAAAGAAGCTGCATATATTATATTACAAGAATCGTATTGAAAAGCGCGTACCAAGCCATCCCACAGACTGTTCCGAATAAACCTACCCGTGTTCCATGAATTAGAATCACTTAAAAAGGGAAAAAATAAAGCATGGGATATACTAAATAAAAGAATTACAAGCCAAAACATAATAAATTATAAAAAACAAAACGCTTTATTTAAGAGAAAATTAAAAATATCAAAAGCACTAGCTGTTCAACAATTTACAGCGGAAATTAGTCCTTACTCGCAAATATTGAGAAGTATGGAAAAATATAAGAACTTTTTGTGGATTGCACAAGCAAAAACATATTCATTGTGTTCAAGATCCAGCAACATCTAATTTAATTACCGACACACTAGAAATAGCAGAAGTTTTTGCAGTAACTGGTCTGCAAAAGCTAATGATGATAATTTTACTAATGTATTTGTGGTAAACAAAAATAGAATAATTACAAATTCAATTGCTCACACCCCCTGCCAAAAAGCTCTAGAAATAGAAAAGACATTAAATTCTTAGAATTTACGTCTGCACTTTCATCTCTCAAAGGAAATACTCCTGGAGTCGACCGTATAACCTACTCTATGATTAAGAACCTAAGTCGGCTAGCACAGCTTAGAACAAAAGATTACTAGTCGGCTAGCACAGCTTAGAACAAAAGATTACTATAATTCCATCCCTAATAATTTTATACCACAGTCCTACAAAATAAGCATAATATAGTGCAAATTCACAAACCCATGACCGACAAAACACAAATAGACGCCTACAGACCAATCTCTCTCAACACCTGCTTCTCCAAGATTCTTGACAAAATAGTCGCAAAGAGACTGTGGTGGTTTACAACCACTAGTAAGCTAATCAACAATCAGCAAACAGGATTTAGAAAAGGCATGTCTATTATAGACAATCTACTATATGTAGACCACCTTATTAATAGAACCTTAGCCAGCAAAAATCACACCTCAGTAGTTTCACTCGACTTTGCTAAAGCGTTTGACGAGATTGGCATACATTCTATATTGGAACAACTTTACACATGAAAAGTCGGGCCCAAAATAATCACCTACGTTAAGAATTTTATGCTAAACGAGAAAATCAAAGTGCGAGTTGCAAACCAAATGTCAAGCACCCAAAATTTACACAATGGAATACCCCAGGCACTCTCAGCACTCTCATTTTCACTCTCATAGAAATAACTTAACATTAAAGAAGGAATGTTTTGTACATGTTTTAAGACTTAATCGGACTTAAGAAAATTACAGTTTAAAAGTTTGATCAGAAAGATTTTTTTAACTAATCACCATTGTCTGTTGTCCTATTCATCATTGCATTAAACAAGCTCACAAACATTATTTCACTTCACAAAGAACTATCTATATGCACCTATGCAGATGACCATAATATCCTAATAAAAATGAGAAATGAAAAAAGCATTACTATTTCACCGTTTCTACTGGAAGTATTAACATTGCAGACACCAAAACATTGAAAATTTTAGGTATTACTATAAAAGAACTATAAGTGGAACATACATAAGTATGGACAACCTAGCTGCCTCTCTTTCGAAAACTTTAAACATAATTAAATGCTTAGCAAGTCCAAAATTCCACTGCAGCACACAAACGCTACTCTCAGTGATTAAATCGATTTTAATATCAAAAATAGAATTTGCTCTACCAATCTTTGGATACTCAGCAGACACTTCAGTAAAGCAACTTAACAGAATTATCCACGCAGGAGTTAGAACTTGTCTTGGCGCTTACCGAACCACGCCTATTAAAAACCTCTTATATGAAGCGGGCATTAGTACAATACACGACACTCGAAACCATAGAAATGCATACCTCGTCAAAACACTATTAAACTCTCAAGACTCACCAATGGCCAATATTGTTAAAAAATATAAGACCCCTCGTTAAACAAAGTGCCAATCCGCAATAGACCGAATAATAAATCTTAATAAAAGCCTAAATACTAATACTACACCAAGCAAACAAACTGCAGTAAACCAACCGCCATTGGCGTTTAAAATGAATACCACGAATACTGATCTTAGAAAATTTAACAAATCTCAAACACCATCCACAGAATTCATTCAAAGATTTCTAGAAATCAAAAATTAAAACAAGGATTACACATGTATTTACACAGATGGATCGAAAGTCAACTACATAATTACATACTCTATCACAACCGAAAACAAAATACTAATAACGAGAAAGCCAAGCTAACTTCGTCTGTGCCGAAGTTTTTATACCCTTGCAAGTGCTCGCTTAAATATTTTCAAAAAATACTGTTTTCCCATTTTCCGACCAATCGTTCGTATGGGAGCTATATGATATAGTTATCCGATTTGGACAAAAACTTTTAGAATTGTGTAAAAGCCCGAGAAACAAACAAATACAAAATTACAGGATGCTACCATTAAAAACAAAAAAGTTTTTCTAACTAAGACTGTTTTTTAGACCTATCTTTTGTATGGCTGCTATACCATATAGTTGTCCGATTTTGATAAAACTTGGTAGAATTATAAAAAACATAGAAAACCTACGATTACAAAGTTTGGAGTTTCCATTTAAAAGAAAAAAGTTTTTCATACTAAAACTAGTTTTCCGACCGATTGTTCCTATGGGAGCTATGAGATATAGTCATCCGATCCGGTCGGTTCCGACATATTAGTAGTGTGCAGCAAAAAGAAGACTCAGTGCAAAATCTCAGCTCGATAGCTTTAAAACTGAGAGACTAGTTCGCAGACAGACAGACGGACGAACAAAGCTCAATCGACTCAGCTCGTCACCCTGATCAAGAATGTATATAGTTTATGGGGTCGGAAATGAATATATCTGTGCGTTGCAAACTTCTGGGCAAAATTATAATACCCTTTGCAAGGGTATAAAAATAGGACTTTTACCAGAATACTCCTCAGTTTTCTCAGCGGAAATAGTCGCTTTGTCCATTCTCAAATTCCAGAGGCAAATTTATGATCCGTTCTGACTCTTTATCAGCCTTAGAAGCCATTAACAATATTGATAATACATCCTACTACCCAGAACATATTAGGAACCAACTTATGAGATTTTACCCAAAATTTGAATTACTTTGGATCGCAGGACATAAAGGCATCCCAGGAAACGAGTTTGCGGATGACTCTGCAAAAAATGCTAAACTTTTCCCACTATTAATTACACTGAATCATAACATAAATGACATTACAAAACACATAAAAAACAATGCAAGCAATATAAAAAATTCGAAGTTCTTTAGCACATCCAGCTGGTACCAAAAAATTAACAGCAAAAAGACCAACATTAAAGACATATTCTCAAGAGACTCTGACATGACCAGATTTGACGAAATACAACTAATTCGCCTTCGACTAGGGCACACCAAGCTTACCCATTCAAATTACATGAACCCCATACCGAACATAAATACGTGTCCTTTTTGCAACACCAACAGCACCGTTAACATAGAGCATCTGCTAGTTGGCTGCCCGGCACTTCGAATCAACAGACTAACATGCTTCCAAAACAATAATCCTTTAAACTATCTTACCGACCCTACTCCTCAACATCTATCCTCAATCATTTCGTTTCTTTAATAAAGTAGTATATATCATGATATTTAAGCTTAACTATTCTTCATTATAATTCCTTTTGCAAATACAACATTCTGAAAATAATAGCTTAAAAGTGTGCATTACCTCATCAAACCTAACTCGATTTTTTATACCCGTTACTCGTAGAGTAAAAAGGGTATACTAAAGTCGTGCAAATGTATGTAACAGGCAGAAGGAAGCATCTCCGATATCATAAAGTATATATATTCTTCATCAGCATCAACAGCCGAGTCGATATAGCCATGTCCGTCCGTCCGTCCGTCCGTCTGTATGAACACCTAGATCTCAGAGACTAGAACAGCTAGAGCAACCAAATTTTTTACGTAAGCTAGTATTGTCTGTAGGCAGATCAAGTTTGTTTCAAATTTTGGCCACGCCCCCTCCCGCCCCCGCAATAAAAAATATTGAATGACTCCCACAATTTTTAAGATATCGAGCTCAGATGTATGTGGCCAATATCTACAATCTCACAAATTTTCAAAAGGATCGGATAATAAATGGCCGAGTTAAAAAATGTTGCATACTTATCCGAGCTGAGCTGAGAAACGGGTACTTCGAAGTCGGGCAGGGCCGACTTTAACTTACGCTCTCGTTTGTATTAGAAATAGAATATGATTAACATTACACATGTAAATAGCCGAGGGCCACAGCTGCCAATGCTATCCAAGGATATTTTAGCCATAGTTTATAACTAAGCTAAACTCAAATAAAAATAAAAAAAAAAACTATTATTTCCTTCATATAGTTCAATGATCTTTGAGAATGTTATATTGGTGATCATCTAACTCTGTACACATCTTACCTTTCTCTATGTGCATTCTCAAGAGTTGTTCAAGGTTGTTTTCTATGTCGGACTGATCAATGAAAATCTTTTTATTTTTATGTATTGTTTCAATTTCCTCGGACTTTGTTTTCGTTAAAATCATCTGTACATTGAATCTATTCACAACCGTATGGTATAACTCACTTCCATTTATTTGTAACTGTACTTGGAAAAATGACTTCGATGCAACAACAGCTCCGCGAGCGCATGTACGCTTCTACGCAAATCACAAAGAGAATGGAAAAGTACGCGTATTTACATTTCTCGGATGAAGGAGTACTAAGAAGCACAATTTATTCTATTCTGAAAACATTAAGAATAGAAAGGAAATCTGGTTCCGCCAAAAAAGCTACAATCATGACCAGAGAGAACCTAAAGGTGCTGAAGAGACTTTTAACGACAAGGAGGACAGAAGTCAAAGGCAAGCCGCTAAAAAATCTGATTGCTTACAGCAACACATCTGCAAATCGTTAAAAAAGATTGGCAAAGAAGCAGAGATCACCTGAGTACTCCGATGAGCAAATTCAGCTAGTCAAACCACAATGCCGGTGGATGTGTAGAAATTACAACAAAAAATCGTTCATTTTGCATAACGAAAGTTATTTCACACTAAGTGCTCCACAAATACCACGAAATTACATATTTTATACTAATGACACTTTAAAGGTCTCTCCTGATGTCAAATTCAAGTATAAAAAAAATTCGAGCTAAAAGCTTTACATTGCTGTGTCTGAGAGGGGCATTTCTAAACCATACTTCAAGCCAAGTAGACTTGCAATCAATCAACAAATATACCAAAATCAATGTCTAAGAAAATATTGCTTCCATACGTTCAGAAATACTTTAGAGATGACAATTATGTGTTTTGGCCAGACAAGGCTTCATCACATTATGCAAAGAAGACCCTAGAGTCTGAATAACAAAAATATTCCTTATGTCCCGAAAGAGCGTAACCCCACTAACTTACCACAGTGTCGTCCAATTGAAGATTTCTTCGGTGAACTCAAAGGTTAAGTGTACAAAAGTGGATGCAGAGCTAAAAATATCAAGCAATTGACCACCCGAACCAAAAAAGGCCTCAAAAAAATTGACACAAATAGTGTAAAACGTTCTTGTGCAGGTGTTGTCACAAAACTGCGACGAGTGGCGGATATTGGACCATATGATCAAGTTCTTTGATTAGATATAAGAAATAAGAGTATTTAAGCAAAACAACAGAGTTCCTTTATTATCGTTCAAAAAAAAAATTATTTTTTGGTTTGAATAAACTTAGTCCAGATTTTTAGTTATCATCCGTTATAAAGAGTTTGTGGAAGCGTTTATCACATTTATTTCGTTTGTATCTGCGTTAATCCTGCTTAGAAAATCAGCGACTTGGTTTTCTCCACCTTTTATGTAGTTTACAACAAGGTTATACTCACTAAGTTTAATGAGCCAACGGTATAATCTAGGGCTCATCTTCCCCTGCGATTTGATGAAGAGCCAACGTAAAGGCTGATGATCAGAAAGGATTTCGAACTTGATACTATACAAGTATGGACGGAAGTAGTTCGTGCTCCAAACAATTGCAAGGAGTTCTCTTTCAGTTGTAGAATAGTTGCGTTTATGGTCATTTAGCGTACTACTAGAGAAGCAAAGGGGATGACCATCGTGTTGTAAAACGGCTCAAAGAGCATCGGCACTTGTATCTGTGACAAGTTGAAAGGGCTTGTTAAAATCTGGTTACCTAAGAATAGGTGACTCGGATATTATTTTCTTTAACTTTTCAAATGAGTGAATATTGTTCGGATCGTTTATGTTTAGTTTGACTCCTTTTTTGAAATATTTAATCATAGGGTAAGCTACTTTAGAGTAGTCCTTTATAAATTTACGATAATATTCAATCATAGGGTTACCCTATTATGGTAAGCTACTTGAGAGTAGTCCTTCATAAATTTGCGATAATAACCTGTCATGCTAAGGAATGACTTAATCTGTTTCGTACTCTTTGATAACTGTAGATTTTTGACCTGATATACTTTGTTTAAGTTGGGTTTTACACCTTCAGGTGTCAAAATGTGCCCTAAGACCAATGTTTTTATGCCAAAAAATTTTGCATTTGGTTATTTGAATCTTCAAGATATCATCCAAATAAACACATATTTTGTTGATTAAATCACGAAGGATGTAATAGATAAGTCTTTGGAACGTTGCTGGTGCGTTGTTTGGACTAAAAGCATTCGGTTAAACTCAAAATGACCATAAGGAGTAGAGAAAGCTATTTTCGCCCGGTTTTCTTGATTCACAAGAGTTTAGTGAAATCCTTTAGCTAAATCTATTGTGTGAAATACTGTGCCCCTCCTTTTTATCTAATATATTTTCAATATTTGGTATAGAAAAGCGATCGGTTACAGTTATACCATTTATAGGTCTATAGTCGACAACCAATCTCCAACTCGATTCGCCCAAATTATCAGCTTTTTTCGGGACTATCCATACAGGACTATAAGGCGAATTGCTTTCTCGGATAATTCCTTGCTTAAGCATTTCACCAAACTGTTTGCAAATTTTGCGTTCATAAGTCTGTAGATACCGGTACATTTTTGTATAAATTGGATTATCAAATGTAGTTTTAATTTCGTGCTCAATGATATCTGTGTTAGTAAGTGTTGGATATTATCGACTTGTATATCAATGTTTGATAAGTCCATCATCGATATAAGCAGTAAGCGTGACTCACGAATGTAAGAGTAAGAGGAAGAATAAAATATGGGCACACTTTGCTTTAGAACCCGCATGGCGACACTACAAATTGGCGACGAGGTTAACTAACCAAGTTTAATAAACTCAGAAGAAAACGCAATCGATTGTGTAAATACACACACACACATATAAACAAATTTGGGTGGAATTCTTCAAACACACTTCACACCCCGTGATCGTTTTTCATGAGCGTAAGCTATTTCATCAGGTGACTAAAAACAGCGAGGAGACCATAGCCACCTGGTTTTCCCGAGTGAAGCATCTTGCTTTAAGCTGCAAATTTGGCGCACACCTAGACGCTTTTGTTCTGGACAAATTTATAGTGGAGATGCCACAACACATGTTTGAGAGGCTGTGTGAAGAAGACGAAACTATTACTGTGAAGCAGGCGCTACGTAAAACCATGATTTTGGAGTCCAAGTAAACACATTATATTTATGATGAATGTATTTTTAACATAGGTACTGCTTCAGACGGAATCTACATACTGAAATTCAAGGAATTCAACTCGAAATAACATGTGATACAGGTGCACCTTGCAACCTTATTTCAAGTAAAATCTATTGTTAAATGAAAGCAAAAAAACTGAGACCGTCTACTGTGCCATATGTCAACTACAGTAGAGATTGCTTAAGCGTATTAGGTGAGTTTGATGCACAAATTACGTTCCGTGGCATATCGAAAACTATTTTTGTTGTTGTGACCAATACTGACAACCCGACATTACTATGCAAATCGTTTTTACAAACATTCGGATTCGAGTTACTTCAAGTAAACAGTATTACTGAAATTACAGATAATGCACCAATCGTTGAACAAAGAAGACAAGAATTTACATCTGTATTTTCGGATCAATTAGGTTCCTACACCGGTAAAGAAATATCGTTGCAACTGTGTGAGGACGCAAAACCGACTTTTTGTAAGACAAGGCCATTGCTATTGGCATGGAAGCCAAAGGTAGAGAAAAGGCTAAGGGAATATATTAAGCAGGGCGAAAGTTCACAACTATTGTGCACATGGAGCACGCATATTGGCGTCTTAAAGGTAAACCGCTTACCATTTGGCATCAAGACTGCCGCTGCAATTTGTCAAAAGACAATTGAAAATTTATTACTTGGAAGTGTATCAAGATGACACAACTATCACAGGACCTGACATGAAATCCCATTGGACAACACTTAAGTCTGTTCTATGTAAACTACAGGAAGCAAGACAAAAGCTGAATCAGTGCAAATGTGAATTTTTCAAAGATGGAAATTCATACCTTGGTTTTACCATAAATAGAAACGGGCTCAGAAAGAATAATGAGCGAACTTCGTGTATTTCAAATGCACCCGTTCCAAGTAATATTTCGGAACTGAGGGCATTTACGGGTACGGTTAATTACCACTCGAAGTTCATCAACCAGTTTGCAATGAAAATGCACCCTCTTTATCAACTTCTGAGAAAGGACTCCAAATTTTTTTGGAACAATGAATGCAGAAAAGCTTATGATATCATCAAGAACGATATTGCTTCTGAAAATGTACCTGTTCACTTCAATCCCAAATTAGAGATAGTGCTAACTACCGATGCTTGTAATACTGCAGTGCACAGTGGTTGATTTTATATGCCAAAAATAAAAACACAAACACACTGCAGTGGCTGGAATTCTAGCGCACAAATGCAAAGAAATGTTACAAGAGCATTGCAAGATAGTGAGTAAAATTACAGCACAATAGAAAAGGAAGCACTGGCAATCGATTTTTCTGTCACCAAGCTTAAGCAGTATCTTTTAGGACAGAAATTCACACTCAGAACTGATCACAAACCTTTACTGAGCGTATTTGGAGAAACGAAAGGTTTACCATTAATGGCTTCTGCAAGAGTACAATAATGGACACTGATATTATCAGGGTTTGATTATCATGTGGAATTTGTAATGTAATGAAGCGGATAGTCTACCGAGAATGCCTCAAATCCCAGAAACAAATTCAAATGTGAAAGAGTGCAGCTACGTAAATCATACTTAAGAAAAAAAATTACATTGGGGTAGATTTCAAAAACATAGCAAATCAAACCAGGCGAGACCCAGTCTTAACAAAGGTACTTCAAGCTATCGAGAATGGCTCAGTTAATCAGTTAAAAGGAGATGAGTTTAAACCATACAAAAACAAAGACGCAAAGTTATCCGTAGAATATGGATGCGTATTATGGGGATACAGAACAATTATACCCAAGATGTGGCAACAATACATACGTTCTTAATTGTTTACATTTGGCTCAACTTGGTATTGTAAAAACGAAAGCCATGGCAAGTTCCGTTATTGACGGCAGGACAAACCTCATTTAAAAGACCCTGAATCAAGACTGACTGTGTGGAGGTCTCGTCTCAAGCAAATACAGAGATTCATGAAAATGTGAAACAATTTGAAAACTAGAGCACTGGAATGAACTTAACTTTTCGTATAATGATGTAATTCTAGTTTTAAAGATACACCATCCCTGTAAGAATTGAATTGGAAAATGTATGTTTAAATTACTTAGAGGGAGCGCGTTGGATATTATCGACTTGTAAATCGATGTATGATAAGACCATCATCGATATAAGCAGTGAGAGTGACTCACGAATGTAAGAGTAAGAGGAAGAATAAAATATTTTTACATAAATGATGTCTTTAAATCGATCTAAAATCTGTTCTAATGCCTGACTTTCTTGGACATTTAGGCCTTCAAAGAGTTGATTTATAGTAATGTTATCAATATCAGTTATCTCAAGAACATGTATTTCATTGAACGCAGATGGACATGGAGGGTAGAACTTTGTTATGTGGTTGTTGATGGTAAGTGTCTGATTACCCATGTCTATGATAGCATTCACTGGAGCTAAGATATTTTGTTCAATTATTGCATCGTAACATTTTTTCGTTGCGAATGGACATTTCTTTTAACGGTAATAATTTTTGGAGGCTGGTATAAGAAAATTTTCATGTTCCTCATTATGACCTTCTGAAGGGTGATTTTTTAAGAGCTATAGGAAAGTTTTCCAAAAAAAATCACATAAAACTCAGAAAAATGCATGAAATATTTATTTGAATCGATAGTACGGTCCATATAATTTAATGTTTGAAGGTTATTTCATGCAAATACGATTCGCATCATTTTTGAAGAAGTACGGTCCAATGATGCCACCAGCCCATAAACCGCACCAAACTGTGACTTTTTCTGGATGCATTGGTAGCTCTTGCAATGCTTCTGGCTGATATTCACTCCAAAATCTACAATTCTGCTTGTTTACGTTCCCATTGAGCCAAAAATGAGCTTCGTCTCTGATCACAATTTTTCGCGCGATGAACTTTCTTAACAGAGCACGCATTTTGATAATAAAATTAAATAATTTGCAAGCGTTGTTCGTTTGTAAGACGATTCATGGTTAAATTTTAGACCAAACTGAAGATGTTTGACAGTAAAACAAAACACGAAACGTGCGTGAGCTTTTACTTACAAATGATCAATTTCGATCGGAAAAGAATTATTATTGTTTTGGTTTGATGTTCTATTGGAAACTCGATTTGAGTTTGGAACTTGATTATTCTGATTTCTTTGTAATTGATTATTTGGACAATAGTTTTGATTGTTTTGTTGAAATGTTAAATTTGGAAATTGGGTCTGGGGATTTTCAAGATGTTGTTTATCATTTCTTTGACTTTTATTTTGTTCAGCCTGTTTGTTTTCTGAACAAATCAAACCATTCTCCTCCAGTAACCGAAAAGCATCTCTAATGTTTGTTAAGTTAGCATTAATGACCACAGTAGCTAAATTTACGTTAATATTGTTAAGAAAAGTACGTAAAATAAATTTATCAACACGCTGAGGCTGGAATTCGGCTGTTTTCTCGTCATCAAATTCCAACTTTTCCTGAATTTTGCCACAGATAGCAAGAAAAAGCTTGAAATAACTCACGATATCCTTATTAACTGAGGTGTGGGCTCGTTTGTAAAGTTCATCATTCGATTCCTTGTCAATTGATGACAAAATTGTCGATTAAAGCCTTTTTAATGTTACGCCACTCAGGATTTGTTCCAAGCGAACGCATAACATAGAGAGCGGCTCCTTGTATTTTGTCGAGAACAAACTTTTGATGGATGTAAGCTTTGGCAGTTGCCTCCCCATCAACCAATGAGAGAACGGTTTCGACTTCTCTCTCAATGTTAAATTCCACTTGTTGCTCTTTTTTTTTGTATTCTCTCGGGTAACGGTGATTTATCTTTCTATTGCTTTTGCACGGTTTTTTTCACATTTTGATTTTTTCCGTTGACTGCTGTCTTCTGAGTGTGTAGGCTGCTGCTTTTGTATGAATGCATTTTTGTATTAGATGAACTGCTGCTGTATGTATGCAATTTATGGTTTCTGGTACTGTTTTGGTACCTTTTTCCCATTGGGAAAAGGGGGATCATGAAGTTGTGCGAATGTATGTAACAGGGAGAAAGAAAAATTTCCGACCCCATAAAGTATATATATTATTGATCAGCATGAACAGCCGAGTCGATATAGCCATGTCCGTCTGTCCATCCGTCCGTCCGTCCGTCTGTCCGTCTGACCGTCTGACTGTCTGTATGAACGCGTCGATCTCAGAGACTATAAGAGATAGATCCACACATTTTTGCATGATGGTCGACTTACAAAAGTACAATCAGATCGGACAAAAAACACCGGAGTTATAAGCGAATCAGTTAAGCTGATAAGAGCACCCCCCCAGTTGTTGATCAGGACTAGAAAGAAGTGTTGCCTACATTTAGGATGACAATTTATCGGTTACATTCATCTTCAAAAATTCAAAAACAAATAAATGAAATCAAATGAACAGGGTATTTTGTGGTCGGAAAACTCGACTGCAGCGCCCTTACTTGTCTCTTTTTTGAATCTGCTATTATTTAACTTTAGTCAAATATTGTCGTTGCTCGTATTTTTATTTTTCACATGTAACCTTAGTTAAATATTGTCTTTGCTTGCATTTTGCACCTAACTTTAGTTAAAAATGTTTTTTGCTTTTATCCTACTGCGCCAATTATGTAAAATGTGTTTAAATCAATTTTATTTATTTCACAAAAATTAACACTTCTGTTTCGTTTGCTGGTTGAATTGAGACTGCCGGGAACGACAATGGAAGTGTTAAAGAGACCAATTTAAATTGAAAAATGTGTGACTTTTTACTTTTTAAACGAAATGACATAAACATGGTATGCATAGATATTGCGGAGAGGCCCATAAATAATAATACCATTATAAGGAAATATTATAATGATTTCGAAGAAAAAAAAGCTGACGGAGAAAAACCAATTGATGAAATCGAATTTTGCACAAATTGAATGAAGAAAGAGCAGAATGAATAGTTTTATAGAAATATATATTGGGACATAGCATAACGAAAAAGTTCAGAACAAATTTTGCAACAAAACGATTAGACAGCTTAAGATTTTTTAAGAAGCTTAAACTACCCTGTAAAACTACCCTGCAGTTCTACGTTTCAGTACTGAATTTTTCAGGGCTGATTCAACCCTGAAAGGTATGAATAGCTGAATTTCATGCCTGAGTTCAGGCATGTTTTAGTACTTCCCATGAAACTCACCCATGAGTTCAGCCCTGAAATCATGCCTTAAATCAGCAGAGGTCATGACGTAGTAGGACATGCCTGTGTTAAATTCATGGCTGAAACTCATATAAGGGCAGGCCTGAATTCATGACCAGCCCTTCCATTTCAGGGCTGATTCAGCTATGATTCAGGTCTGAGCCGAACTGAAGGGTATTTTGGGAACTCTTGAAATAAAAAATGCCTTACAAAGAATTCAAAAGCTTTTTGCAAAATGTTAATAAAAAACAAGAAATAAAGTCGGTCAAGTCCGACTATAGCATACTCTGTACCAACGAAATTATACGCTCAGCATACAATTTGATGCTGCAGTAGCAGCTGAAAGCAGCGGTGCTATTGCGCTGCAGCAACGAAGAGTCTTTTGATCATAACTCGACAGCCGTTCATCCGATCTTCACCATTCCTTTAGCGGATCGATAAGTTATTCTGATTACTAAATATGTCTGGAAAAAACGAACCCTCTATTTTAAAAACTGTGGGAGATATGACGTTTTTGCTGAGATGGGCTCCAGTTAAATGTATGATTCCTGGACTAAAGACCACTTGCTTAAAACGCTCAATATAATATTTTCTAAAATGGAAAATAAGTGAAAAATGCAGTATTAGTATTTGATGAAATTTCAATTCGAAAAGGTTAGCAATATTATCCCCACCGAGATGAAGTTTAGTAAACGATGGCTATGAAATAACGACTAAGTTATGCAAACAGATTTACGTTTTCATGCTGAGGGGTCTTTATGACAATTGGAAATTTGTCTTAAGCTATGTTGCTACGTCCACTGGTCTATCCGCTGTTAAATTAAAAGACCTAATGAATAAAAATATTAAAGCCGTGTTACATGGGCCTGCAACTGCAACGGCAAAAGCCGACACTTAGGCAAAGCCTAAAAGGGACCGCTTAGCAGCAGGCAGAAGAACACATTAGTTAGCGAGAATCGAGAAGCTAAAGAGACGGGATCAACTGCGGGTGCTAAGAGCAATTATCAGTTATTTTTCTTTGGGCGAAAAGTTCGTGTCGCGCCAGGGCCGAAACACAAAGAAAGTGGCCTAAATATGCAATTGCAACAAACAATTTTGTATTGCACAAGTGCGATGGCAGCAGCATAAATAGGCAGAAGCATTTAAAGCCATTTAATAATCCAAAGCCAGCAACAACAAAACTAAACAACGACCAAAACCCGAACTACTATTGAGCAGCAGCAGCCGACCTCCAAAATCCACGAGTGGAAGACAGACGGCAGAAGGCCAATGACCGCTTAGGCCGATCCATCGCGACGAGAACTTCAAAGGAGCTGGAAGATAGATGCAGTAGCAGGCGCACATCAAATTCAGAAGCAACCGTCACAGCCGTTACGACTGACGGAATAAGGGGGCCATGTGAGATTTTTTGGCCCAAGGTCACCTCGTGAAGGTGAGGTGAAATAGGGTGGGTATGGCCAGGAGTGAATGTAGCCTGTATGGAAGAGTATGCATGTGGTCTGTATGAATGAGTGTATTAGGGGAAGCATGCATGTGGAGCGGAGTGTCTGAGTGAATGTGGGGTCAACTTGTGGACAGCATCGACAATTTGTCCTTCTTATTAAACGGACTTTTTCCATGTTCTTTACATAGCCTATCTATTCCTTTCTCTATCCAATTAGTTTTGAAGAATTGGCTCAAATCAAAACTAAATTTATTGCTTATATTTCTGGGAGAAATTAGCCTGGAAGGAACCACACCCGAATACGGCGAGCTCCAGCCGGGCTACCACCGTGCCAGGACCAGGTTGCTAATTTTCAGCCGTATGAAATATAACAGCCGCTCAAAGCCTTGGCTTAGTTATCAGAGCTGTGGTTTGCGACAAAGGGCAACCGCCAAATTTGAGGTGACCAAAGAAGAACCATATTTTTTTGTTGATAACCAGAAAATGTATGGCATATTTGATGTTCCACATTTAATAAAATCAATTCGCAATATCCTGATGAGAAATTATATAGAGACTCCTGATGGAAAAGTCTCTTGGCAAATAATTGTTAGATTGTTTGAAATCGACACAAACAACTCAGCTCGTATGTGCATTTACATAATGCATTTGAAAAAATTAAAGTTAAATTTGCAACGCAGGTATTTAGCCACACTGTTGCTACTGCTCTACAACCGCTCATAAAAAATGGTACATTTATCGATTGTGAAAACGTTAACATTTTTGCAGCCAAATTTATTGAAAAAATCAATACGCTATTTAATTGCTTAAATAGAAATAATTTTAAAGATAAAAATCCTTTTAAATCTGCTCTATAAGGCAAAATCGACATAGAAAAGTACATGATTGAAATGAAAGACTACTTTGGGAAATGTCGTTATCCCAACAAAGTTTATTGTATAGATGGATAAATTCTAACAACAAATTCAATTTTAAACCTTGCACAAAATGTTTGGAAAGAAGATATGAGCATAGCGACATCCATAAGGCAACTTGGTGATGAGTGAGGAAGTCGAAAGGCAGTTCGGCATAAGTGAGACTCGAAAATTCCACCAAAAAGATCGGCAATTAACCGAAGGTTTTAAGCCTTAAGCCTCACTGTGTAAGGACGAAGCCGAAAATATAATTACTGATCCGCAAGTGCCACTGGACAAATGGAGAATCGAGTTTTGTAGCCTGCTGGGAGGCGTCGACAAATACAATGGCGCCTCTGGAGAAATAGTGGTTCCACCAATCTAACCACCGAGCGAACTAATTGGACCTTATCAGAGTGGCTTTAGACCTGCTAAATCCACCACAGTCCAGATATTCACATTCCGACAAATACTGAAGAAAACCCATGAGCCAAATTCGCTTTACAAGTCGCTTATCATCCCAGTCCTGCAACACGGCGCAGAAGCATGGACATTAACAGCAGCGGAAGTACGGCAATAGGCATGTTCGAGAAAAAAAGTTCTTCGAAGGATTTATGAACCCCTAAAAGTTGGCGATGAATTTCCTACCCGAAAGAACGACGAGCTGTATGATCTTTACGAGGACATTGATCTAGTCAAGCTTATAAAACAACAGCGGCTGCGCTGTACTGGACATGTTACTCGTTTGGATGAACAAGCTGCAGCAAAATAAGTTTACAATCTTAGGGCGAAAGAATTCGGGGAAAAAGGCATCCTAAACTCAGATGGAATGATCAGGCGCTGGAATATACTGGGGCGCTTGCTGTTACCAACTGGTGCCAGCTTGCACAAGAGGCGAGTGGCGGGCATTAGTTGGAAAGAAGAAGAAGTTTGGCCCAACAGACGCATATAACTTGATGTTTGAGAATCCCCGCCTTGCAGTATTGCCATCGTATATGCAACTTATTCTTTAAATCGCCAAGCAGATAGTACAGCTCCGCAATCTATCAAAGTATTCGCACAATTGCCGAATCCCTAATCAAACAACACGATCGCGTTCTTGTTTGGAACTAATCTAACTTATGTATTAGGTACATGCGCCAACTGTCCTTACATCTACACACCTTCATACTTGTTTTTGTTCAACCTATCGAAACCCCCGACTTAAGGACAGAGAAGATGAACGAAATCTTCCAGGTAGTGAGAGAAACCTCACAACGCGTTGCACTGGATCAACTCAAGCACTACAACCTCAGAGAAGAGAGTGGCTTCCTGAACTGGGCGAACTGGTGCTCCTACGCCAGCATCAAATATCAAAAGCAGCTGAGGGGTTTGCTGCCAAGCTAGCAGCCAAGTACGAGGGACCGTATAAAATAATCAAGTTTATCTCTCCCAATATAGTCCGCGTGCAGGGCCTTTAAGGACGACAACGGAAAACTCCTGGTTTAAGGGACCTGAAAGTTTTCAACGCAGGCTCACTCGAACCCTCTGATGATGCTGAGCACCTCGAGGACCGATCCTAACAACCCCAGCCACCCGAAGAACCAGCAAACAATCCGGTGACACAGAAGAATCAGGCTGATAGTAGGACACACCCTGAAGAATAGAAAGCAGGCGATAATACTAACCCCTAACGTAACAGACCCCTTATGTCCACGTGGTCCATATCAATATGACACACTCAGACCCAGACTAGAAGCCAGCCCAAAGAAAGAATCCAAAGAGTCAGCGGGGGCCACTTGCTGGTTGGTGCGCCTTACCAACGTCCCCGCTCCCGAAAGGAACACTCCTGGTTCCTGCATGGGACATATATATTTCTTATATACTTAGATTGTACCTTGCATCACGTCTCTTTCTTGCGCATCCTTCTTGCTTATTTCTAATTGGTATGGACACAGCGTCGCAAATTTACATTACATAATGGATTACTCTTTCATTACTTTGCCTTCAGTATGACGGAAATAATCCCATACAGCCGGGTTTACTTTGCTATGAGCATGGCCGCTTTGTAGAAGGGGTTCCCACATTCTGCATTACCAGTAGTAAAATATGTATGCTAGAGCCGAACTGCTATCGGACTCCCACTTTATAATTATAATGCAGATTGTTCGCAGTCTGTTTGCTCTCCCTTTATAGAAAAGAAGCAGTTGTAGCTCATTACTTTTCCGTCAGGCGTAGTGAATACTTTCGACAGAACACATTTGACTGTGCTGGGGAGCTGCTCTGACTTACTAATCTCTTCTCTTCTCTCTACATATATTAGAGTTTGTGCCTCTCAGTGAGTGACCCTAATGCGAAAAGGTTGTCTTTAGTGCAAGGTGCTGCGTTAAAACTGGACTGGACTGGACTGGTGACTGGATAGAGCGACAGCGACTGATAACCAGCAAGTGAAGGCAAACACTAAAACGTCAAACTAAGCGAATCACTAAAAACATATACAGAGACGGCAGAAAAGAAGTCTCGATCAAAGTCCATGGGAGCCGAACAACATGCTGTGTAAGTGCAAACAAGACAGCTATACAAAAGCACACTTAACAAGAAAGCTTAAAGCCAATTTCCCAACCGGACCTTAGCTTAAGCCAAAGCTCCAGCAATGTCCACAACCTGAACGCAGATCAAAGTCAAGCGTGACGTCATAAGCTCATCTTACTCTCGAGAGGAGTTACAGTTCTTTGTCAAAATACGCCAAATATTTATTTTCGCAAGAGTTAAATTGTCTACCAGCTCTAACAAATGAGTTCTGTTGGAATCGCCAGAAAAAATCCAACCTGGCTCTTCTACAAAAGCACAAAATATGGAGGGTATGGCAAATCCGCCGTCAGCCGGCAGCATACAGGGTGCGCCATATAAAGTGTCCATGTCAATTGGAGCACTCACTCTCCTAATGTCAAACCTACTTACTAGATACGAAGCTAAGGGACCTGCCTACCAAATCGGACATAGAGGGCATAAACAATAAGTTTCTGGAACTGCAGCAGAAGAATTCGGAGCTGGAAAGCCGACTGGAAAAAATTAAATTTTGATGTGAACCACTGGCTATTGTGCCAGTCTACTTAAACTGCAATAACTGGGATGCAAATTACGAAATGGAAAATATAAATGTTATGCTTATAGGAGATTGCAACGCAAGGATCGGCACTGAGCAGATGGCGACTAAGTGTGAGGCGAGAAGTTACGTGGAAAGAAAAGCTAAGGATGCCAAGCTGGACCGAAAAGGGCGCCTTTTCCAGGATATGTGTGAATGCCTGGACCTAACCATTCTAAGCGGTAGAAAAAAAGGCGACGCAGAAGGGACTTCACTTTTATCAGGGGAAAGGCCTGTTCAACGATTGACTACTGCGCAATAGGAGAAGGCTGGGAAAAATATGTAACGGATATGGAAATTGGAACGCTGGTGTACTCTGACCACTTACCGGTCACAATATATCTCCGAGCAGATGGAGATATATCAAAAATCTTCTTCCAAAGCTAGTTTGGCACCAGCGATCGGAAGATACATACAAAAGAAAACTAAATAACAAGGTTGCCCAACTTCAATGCTTACGCACTTCGGCAGAAATAAATGAGCTCACAGATATTGCATCAAAAATGCCGCTTGCTGTATTGCCTTTAGGAAAGCCAAAGTATAACCAGCCATGGTTTGATCACCAATGCGAAGCGGCAAGGAAAACCTCTTTTGTGCTCCTAAGACGGGTGAAGGCAGAAAATTCTGAGAGAGTCAAAATGGAGTATCAAAATGCAAACCGACTGTATAAAGACTCGTGTAATCAAAACCAAAAGCAGTTCTTTCGAAGTCTTGATATAAAAATTGCACACATAAAAGACAGAAAATCTTTCTGGACTATGATAAGAAAACTAAAGGAACCGCGACCTACAGTCCTATAAAGAGCAAAAATGAACTGCTGGCACTGCACTTTGAAAAGCTTTTATCTGCCGACCCAAATGAGATTCAGTTCCATTTTGGGTTGCCTTACAGAGAAAACTGTGGTTTGGATATGGATATAAATGTAGCGGAGGTGCAACTCCATAGTTCATCGAAGAGCTTACACGCACCTTTAATGCCATCTATGAATCTGCGAATATACCTCATACCTTCAAAAATAGCGTAATTTTCCCGATTCACAAAAGGGTAGCCAAACAGAGGCGAGCAACTATAGGGGCATATCCTTTCTTAATTCGTCCATGAAGCTGTTTGCATCCACGCTTCCCGAACGTTTGGAAAAATGGGTGGTGGAACAAAATCTGTTAAGCAAAAACCAGTCATCGTTGTCATCGATCGTAACGACCTACTTTAGAGAGAAAAAGAAACTTTACGTCAGCTTCATCGACTTCAAGGCGGCTTTTGACACAATCGACAGAAGAAGACTCATTTACAAACTCAGCAATATGGGCCTATCAACAAAATTCTTGAGAGTCATACAGAAAATGTATGAGGATAATTTAGCAGCGGTCTGGGATGGCTCACAGCTGTCAAACTGGTTCCAAACTAATACAGGCGTAAGCAGAGATGCTTGCTAAGCCCGCTGTTATTCTCACTCTTTATAAATGACATTACGGAAGCATTACCAGCAGGAATTTTTTTTGGCGACACGTATATCAATACAATACATATCAATATCAATACAGTGATCTTAGCTGACGACAGTTTGCAGCAAAATGGACCACTTCAGCGAGCATATCAATAATGGCTTTCAGTCGACACCGCGCCGCTCAGACTTCGCCCACCAAGCTAGCCAGACAGTGGGACTGAAATCATTGTGGACAACTCCATGCCCGCTGCATCACCAATAGATGTCATTGATCTGACACTTCTTGACCATCGCTTTGCTCCAGACGCTGTAAATGATGTATCTGCCTTAAAGCGAGCGCTGCCCGCCCTTATTGACTTGACGAATGCTCCAATTTCTGGCCATTCCATTGACAACTCTAGTTCATCGCCTGCCAAACAAATGCGTCTTGATGCGAACAACACCCCGAAAGAAGAAAGTCCCTACAAATGCCCTATTTGCTTAGAGAGTGTGACGCAACGTAGGCCAACGGCAGCATTATGCAAAACCAGGAACTTGAAAATAAACACCGACAAGTCAAAAGTGATGGTATTTAGCAGATAGAGAGAGTAACATCTTATAAATATCTTGGAGTTACCATGACTTCCAATGGAAAATTTGCAACACACATTCGCCAAAAACTCAAGGAATCCATTATGGCGCTTAACAGCTCGTGGAATAAATTAATGAGCAATAACAATGTGCTACCGAGCGTCAAGTATAAGATGTATGAAGCAACCGCTCGCTCAGTACTGTGCTACGCCTCACAGGTATGGGGAATCTTTCGATATGAAGATGTGGGAAAGTTACTGAGATTTTTCATTAAGAAAATCTTCCAGCTGCCACGAAACACCCCAAATTATGCTATTCACATTTAGACTGGACTATCGGAGCTATACAGCTACACCTTGGGCACTCACTTTGCGTACTTGAGGCTGGTGATGAGTAAACCATCAAGGCTGGTAAATAAAACTGCAAATCTGCTATTAGCAAGAGGAGCCCAATGTTTTGATGAATGGCGTCTACTGGCCGCCGTGTATAACGTTCTTCTTTACCTCCAAAACCACCGATATTGGACTGAATACACATAACAAAATACTGGAGCGAATAGCCGAAGGTACTCGTGGGAATTACATAGAACAGGCCCGAAGCAGCACGAGTAGGGTGTTGTACAAGCAGCTAGATTTCACATTATGCGAAAGGAACTACTTCAACGATCGCTATAATCTAAAAGTAATCTCGCAAATATTTCGCGCTCGCTGTGATCTGATGGCACTGAATTTCAAGCCATATAGAGATGGAACCCTAAATGAGTGCACGCTGTGCAATATGCACGAAAAAGAGGACGCCTTCCATTTCTTGGCCAAATGTCCAATCCTGGCAGAAATACGATTTGTATATTGGCAGCAAACTTCTCTGAATACAGCAGAAGTAATTGAAATTTTAAATGGACGGAACTGGACATTACTGGCAAATTATATCTTCGAAGTGCTGAAATACCGACTGCAAATTATATTAGAATTTTCCTAGTCCCTTAAGATCCAGAAACTAAAATAAATTTAAACGTTTAAAAGGAATCCTTTGTATGTAAATATGACTGGACATATGGTCTGAAAATAAATCTACTACTACTACTATAAGAGTTTGTCCTCACTGACTGACTGATTGGCAATCATCGCACAGCCTAAACGGTAAGAGATAGACGGATGAAATTTGGACAGAAGTTTCCTTGTGTGTTTAAAGTGAGTACTAAGACGGATTTTGAAAAATTCCACCCGACAAAGCCGGAAAAGCGTCGGAAAAGTTTGTATAGGAAAAACTAGATTTTTAATCCGATTGACATGAAACTCGGTTTGTAGGCAAAGTGTGCGAAATAATTGGACACATGTTTTCCCGATTTCGGAAAATCCGCCAACTAGGCAAATTCCCGGAAAATTCGAAATGCTAAAATCTATTATTCACTCGATTGACTTGAAATTCGGTTTTTTAGGATAGTAAGTGAAATAAATTGGGATGTAAATTTCCGATGTTGGAAAATTCGACCGAAGGAGCGGAAAAGCGTCAGAAATGTTTGTAAGTGGAAATTTTTATTTACCATCCGATTGACTTGAAACGGGCGGAAAATTCAAAATTCATGAGCAGACGGTTAACGGACAATGGAACAAAAATGGCCGAAGAAATGGGTTGTGTGAGGAGTAACTCCTCACAAGCCGGTGGCTACAGGGTAAACGCGGTGAATTGGGGAAAGCTTTCTCTCGGAGCATTAAGAGTGCGATAGTGAAGAGTTGAAGGCAAAAACACTGCTTTAACCGAGCAGCGAGCGAGATGACGCGGCAAGTTGTGATTGGATGCGGGGCGCAGGGCTAACGGGATCGAGCCCCGGTACAACGGCACCAGCATAACAGCAGTAAAGGTAGAGGGACCGAGACTGGCACTGCTTGAGGTTGAGAACGGGGTCTTGCTTGGAGCGCGTAATGGGGTCTAATCTTCTGAGCTACGCCCAGCTGCAAAGGTTCGTTACAGAATATATATACTTTATGGGGTCATTTATTATATGTCTATATACTGATTTTGATATTTATTATTAATAGGTCCTTACTGATTATTTTGAAAGCGGCGAAGCGCGACGGCTTATCTGCTAGTCTATATATATAAAGGTGTTCAACCTGACAGACTGACTGGTGACTGTCGCACAGCCCAAAGCAAAGGAGACAGGAAGATGAATTGTTTACAGTAGTTTTTTCTTATGCTGAAAGCGCGTACTAGGGCAGGGTTTTAGAAAATTCCACCCAGAAAATCGTCGGAAAAGTTTGTAGATAGATAGATAGGTGTTTATTTCCATATACATTTACTGATATTATTGGTAGCTGCAGATTATTCACATATTACGGATATAAACATTCTAAAGCTTGGTTTGAAACCGCCAGTCTTTCTTCTGTGGTTTTAACAATTTTTACAAGTTTTTAAAATTTATACATATATAATATACTAGTTATTACATTTTGTTATGTACGCTCATTATTCGGTAAAAACTCCCGCGAATGTTTGACTTCTTTTGGGATATAAAAAAAGGGTATGCGATGGTTGACCCTTCCCAACGGCAAAGATTGTGTCAACCAAAGCAACCTGATTCTTGTTAATGATGAAATGGGGCGATGAAATGGCCTTGGGAAATATTTTTCCGAAACGTCATCAAAAATTGCAGACGGATTAGCGACGTCTGGGGCTGGTAAGGTGACACTCTATTGCACTGCATGGGAATATTGAGTGCAAACCCTCTGCTGCTGCGCGGTTGATTAAAGCGCCAGCTTTGGGAGCCTGAGAGACAACTCAGGGAACAAAAGCGAGTTAGTAGAATTTTGAGCGATCGTAAATGAACTACAACGGTTCGGACAATAATGTTTAAAAAAAACAACAATTTTTTTGTGAAGTGAACCAAGAATCTGCCCTGTGTGGTTTATAAAAACAAAAAGGAACCCACCTATTCAGCCGTACTGGGCTTGCGATCGTCAAGGCCTTTGTAATGTCAGCTCTTGTTTTGTCCGTAACTTTCGCATATTTAATTGATAGCGCTTCCGACAGATGTTTTGTAGACAATTCTCCTGTAACATTCTCACGTTTCCGTGTATACTCCGAACACTCTTCCATTGATTTGGTAGGTCTTCCTCTGGTTCGGTCACTTGGTTGGTGGGCTTCTTCTTGTTGGTCCTTTAATATAATTGTACATTTTTCAAGCCAGGCTGCGTTTATTCGCATAAAGTTGGACTTTGTACGATTACAAGCTTGCCATTTTCTCTTCATAAAGACATACGCGTTGTGAAGTATGGCTTTTACATCATCGCTTACCATGTCTTCGTTCACGTTGACCTCCTTTAGGGCAGCCAGTTGAAAATTATTTTCGCTTTCCACATCTCTAAATAATTGGAATAATGTCAAATTGCTTAGAGACAAAGACATTATCACGCTTTTTCAATGACAAAAATACGTTGATTTATAATTAAAATTACTATTCAAATCGTATGCTCTCTGTGAAATGGCTCTCTTTAAGTCAAAAATCAACTGAGCCCTAGAATGGAAATTTGCGATTACTTAATTTGTAATATTTAGGTAAAAAACATAATCTCTGCACATACTGTTTATGGCTTTTAACAACCAAGTAATATCAGAATGGATTAAAAGTTTTACCTAGTCCATTCATTATTTCTGTGATGCCGCCCGCAAGTAGCTACGGGAAATAAGTGCAGGTGCTTGCACCTGTTTTTTAAAAAGTTTGTACAATTTGGTAATAACAGGTAAAAGTTGCAGCATGATATTATGTTTTCTATCAACAAACAGGCAGAAAAAGTAAGTCCGCATTTTCATTGTGCTCTTCTTCTTCCACCGCACCGCGTGTTTTTTTCTCTAGGTTTGGTTAGTTTTATTGACGTAAATTCCGATAGGGCAGACTAGGGCAGCCAAGTTTCATACATTAGGTAGATAATTGAACAAAACACCCCCCCCCCCCCCCCCCCCCCCCCCCCCCCCACCCCCATTTCGTGAATATTTCATAATAGCACTTCCCACAGTCCAATGTTCCGCTGTCCTATTTTCTTACTACTATTGAGAAAATGTATCGTCTCAGTTATAATTCACGTTAGGCCTAACCACAAGAATACCTTGACGAGGAAGAATCTGCCAACACGTTAGGCGTCATGTTAGGCATACGCAAATTATACTTAAACACATGTGTGCTTGTATTTGTGAATTCAAAAAAGTATATTTGTATTGGTGACTTTCAGTATCGATCTATTGCTGGGAAATAGCTTTCAATGCTTATAGCGTAAGTGTGATTTTGTGCAGTCGGCCGCTGCAGCGCGCTGCCTCGTGTGCATAGCAACGTCGCGACGCGCCCATCTCTGGTTTAAATGTTAAACTCATGTGTACAGTCTTCTATCATTTTACCGGGAATCGGCCCCGCTCCTATATTTATTTCAAGTATGCAGTTTTGAAGGTCATCCACCGACAGTAGTTTAGTGATTATACCCGTTACTCGTAGAGTAAAAAGGGTATACTAAAGTCGTGCAAATGTATGTAACAGGCAGAAGGAAGCATCTCCGATATCATAAAGTATATATATTCTTCATCAGCATCAACAGCCGAGTCGATATAGCCATGTCCGTCCGTCCGCCCGTCCGCCCCCTCCCGCCCCCGCAATAAAAAATATTGAATAACTCCCACAATTTTTAAGATATCGAGCTCAGATTTTGCAGTGTTGTCTAAGTGGCCAGTATCTACAATCTCACAAATTTAAATATCGGATTATAAATGGCCGAGTTAAAAAAATGTTGCATACTTATCCGAGCTGAGCTGAGTAACGGGTATTTCGAAGTCGGGCAGGGCCGACTTTAACTTACGCTCTCGTTTTATATGGATAGAGTAGTCAATTATCTACCTAATGTATGAAACTTGGCTGCCCTAGTCTGCCATATCGAAATTTACGTCAATAAAACTAACCAAACCTCGAGAAAAAAACACGCGGTGCGGTGGAAGAAGAAGAGCGCAATGAAAATTCGGACTAACTTTTTCTGCCTGTTTGTTGAAAGAAAACATAATATCATGCTGTAACTTTTACCTGTTATTACCAAATTGTATAACCTTTTTAAAAAAACAGGTGCAAGCACCTGCACTTATTTCCCGTTCCCGTAACAACCTGCGGGTGGCGCAACAGAAATAATGAATGGACTATGTAAAACTTTTAATCCCTTCTGATGTTACTTGGTTGTTAAAAGCTATAAACAGTATGGGCAGAGATTATGTTTTTTACCAAATTATTACAAATAAGTACATATGTATAAGTAATAGCAAATTTCCATTCTTGGGCTCACTTAATTTTTGACTTGAAGAGAGCCATATCACTGAGAGCATACGATTTGAATAGTAATTTTAATTATAATTCAACGTATTTTTGCCATTGAAAAAGCATGATTATGTCTTTGTCTCTAAGATATTTGACATTATTCCAAATATTTAGAGATGTGGAAAGCGAAAGTAATTTTCAACTGGCTGCCCTAAAGGAGGTCAACATGAACGAAGACATAGTAAGCGATGATGTAAAAGCCATACTTCACAACGCGTATGTCTTAAATATGCGAAAGTTACGGACAAAACAAGAGCTGACATTACAAAGGCCGTGACGATCGCAAGCCCAGTTCGGCAGAATAGGATAAAGGAAAGCATTCCAATGCCACCAAATACAGCACCCAAAAAATATACACCGGAACAAGCGGCAGCATAATTCATGGACATGGGACTAACAAAACAAAAATATTGTTTGTTACGAAGCTCCTTGCAACGACAAAACTTTTATGTCCTTCCTGGATATAAAAAAATTGGATCTGCTAAGAAGGAAGCAGTGCCTCCACAATTAAACGTAACTGAGGTATCTGCAGAAGTTTGTCTTCAAAGTGGAATAGATCACACTTCGAGTCGTCTAATTGACAGCTTGCCTGAAGTAGAGTAGAGCAATAGAGCTGCTCCCCGACAAGCTCACTTTGATGAATAAATGGGGATGTGATGGATCATCCGGGCAAAGTGCGTATAAAAAAACCATAAAACAGAGGACGCAAGTGTCTCCAATGCAAATATGTTTATGGCATCTGTGATTCCTTTACGACTGAGAAGTGAAACATCCGAGCATTGGAGAAATCCTCGACCATCATCGGTCCTTTTCTGCCGCCCAATATTTTTCAAATATGCAAAGGAGTCTTCTGAGGTGATAAGAACAGCGGTGAATGACATAAAGAAGCAAATAAGTGAATTGAAGCCTTTTGTGCTACAATTGAAGAATGGAAAAACTTTGACTGTTAAATATACTAAGTACCTTACCATGATTGATGGTAAAGTTTTAAATTAAACTACAAATACTTCTTCAACATTGACTTGTGCGATTTGTAAAAAAAACTCAAAAAGAATATCAGAATTTGGACGAGTGATGAAAACTGTTACGAGTATGAAATTTCACCATTGCACGCTATGGTTAAATGCATGGAATTCATTTTGAAGCTGTCGTATACACTTCCACGAGGAAGAGAAACAGAGGACGAGAAAAGACTAACAAAGGAGATACAAAATAGTCGAAAAAAATTATTCAAAATGAGTTCTTTCAGAAATTTGGCTTGAAAGTAGATTGCCCTAAATATGGATATGGGAACACGAACTATGGAAACACGTCCAGAAGATTTTTTGAAAACGCTGAGGTGACTTCCTAAATCACTGGTGTCCATAAAGATATTATAGGAAGGTTCGCTGTAATCCTTAATGTTATAAATTGTAAGGAAATTATCAACGGATCAATATTTTTAGAGTATGCTTCAAACAGCGCAACTTCTAACCCAAATGTATCCCGATAAAAAATCATTCCCACGGTACATAAGACTTTGGCTAATGGTAAAGATCTAATAGAGTATCAATGTTTACCAATTGGTGAGTTATCGGAAGAAGCACAGGAATGCAGAAACAAAGACTAAAAAAAATTTAGATACACGAATACATGCAAGATTTCGAGGAAAAGGCAGAATGAAGACCTTTTTAACATGCTGTCGGCCTCTTCAGATCCTCTAATATCATCGCTAAGACACGTAAAATCACGAAAGGATTTGGAAGCAAATAGCTAAAGCTCCGAAATGTTAAGCTTATTGGATTTTGGTCCCAATATTGATAATTATTTAGAAGAGAACAAACAATTTAATGATTAATTAGATATACCTTCTCTTAAGAATTGTGATCAAAATTTTGAAGAAAATTGAAAAAATAAATTTAAAAAAATTTTTGTATTTTTTTTAGGTAATAATTTTAAAGCATAAAAGCCTTAAAAATGAAACATAAAAAATTAATAATTGTTAAAAATAATTTGTTTTAGGTACCATAAAATTGGTTTTTTCACAAATTTTGACTTTGGTGACCCATAAGTAAGCATCTAGAAGGCCTTGCACCTTGTCCAAACAATTTTTTTATAGGTTGAACAATTATCTATCATATGCCATTTAAATTATTTAGTTCAAAAGTTATGATTTGAAGGCCCCACTGTGCAACGGGTTTTATCATTTCCATGCCAGCTTTGGCCATAAATATTTTGGAATTTTTTTATGGCTAGTTGGCCCAAAAAAGGCTTGTGATGGAAATGATAAAAACCGTTGTTAAAAATTCGTTGTTGGTACCGGAAGTTTACAAAAAGATCGCTAAACTACTGTCGGTGGATGACCTTCAAAACTGCATACTTGAAATAAATATAGGAGCGGGGGCCGATTCCTCTTAAAACCTGGCTATGCCCTTTATGTTATTTGTATACCTACTATTATGAAGTGGGAAAAAAGAAAAAAAAACTATATCGAAACGGCTTTAGGCTAACTGCAAACTGTCATGCCAAGGATAAGCAGAAACAAAATTTAATTACTACTATAAATAAAACGAGAGCGTAAGTTAAAGTCGGCCCTGTCCGACTTCGAAATACCCGTTACTCAGCTCAGCTCGCATAAGTATGCAACATTTTTTTAACTCGGCTATTTATTATCCGATCCTTTTGAAAATTTGTAAGATTGTAGATATTGGACACAAAAACTGCAAAATCTGAGCTCGATATCTTAAAAATTGTGGGAGTTATTCAACATTTTTTATTGCGGGGGCGGGAGGGGGCGTGACCAAAATTTGAAACAAACTTGATCTGCCTACAGACAATACTAGCTTACTTATAAAATTTGGTTGCTCTAGCTCTTCTAGTCTCTGAGATCTAGGTGTTCATACAGACGGACGGACGGACGGACGGACGGACAGACGGACATGGCTATATCGACTCGGCTGTTGATGCTGATGAAGAATATATATACTTTATGATATCGGAGATGCTTCCTTCTCCCTGTTACATACATTTGCACGACTTTAGTATACCCTTTTTACTCTACGAGTAACGGGTATAAAAAAAACAATAAAATATACTGTTCCGCTTATAGCTCCGGTGTTTTTTGTCCGATCTGATTGCACTTTTCAGAATAGATAGATATTGTGCCTGCTTGATGTATTCTATATACAGAGGCTCTAACTTGAAAATTGTGAATCAGACGGTTTTGTGGATCCGGGATCTGACGGTTTTTTGGTGATAAAAGGTGGAATTTTTCAACTCTGAAACAAACTTGATCTGCGTACGGTTTACATCTACCTTCATTTGTTGCTCTATCTCTTATAGTCTCTGAGATCGACGTGTTCATACAGACAGACGGACGGACAGACGGACATGGCTATATCGACTCGGGTGTTCATGCTGATCAAGAATATATATACTTTATGGTGTCGGAAATGTTTCCTTCTCCCTGATACCACCATTCGCACAACTTTATGATCCCTCTTTTCCTATTTTTAATGGGAACAGGGTATAAAAGTTCATCAATATCAAAAAATGGCACTTCCAATAGAAATGTTACATGAGGAAGCTCTGGAAGCTCAAACAAAGGTCTCAGGAACATAAGGCAAAAATATGCAGAAACAATGAAGGATCTAATGATCCAATTATTTGTTTTATCAGATCTATTTATTTCGAAAATATCCAGCTCCACAAGCCGAACTTTAAAAAAAATACATCCATAGATGACGACGTGTTATATCTTTTTTTGAAAAAGGACTAAACAGTAATCAGGTGTGTATATTTTTGCACTCGGAATAGCTTAAAGTCGCATATTAATTAATGTTATTAAACACACAAAAATTATGGTTATCTAAATTTGTATGCGCGTTTAGGAGTAATAAGCCGAACCGGTCACCTGTAGGTTTGCTTTCGGCAGCACCTAGCAAAAACAATATCTACTGGGTGGTGCTATTTTTGAAATTACTCACAATTCTTTATGTCATCTTAAATTTGGGTGAGGAATCTTTCACAGGATGAATCCAAAACGTCCCATGGATGATTTTGCCTTTTTTGAACCTGGTTTTAAATTAATCTGTACATTGTTCGTGATCTTTTATGGTGGAGAAAACTAAATTGATGTTTTTAAAATGGTCATTTGCACTTTGATAAAGATTTTTACCCGTAAGTTCAATTTATTTGGTCCTTGTTTCCGGGCAACATTGCCTGGCAACCCATTTAACCGTTTTGTGATTGTATCGATATCTATTGAAAGGTGTTTGAGCAGCCGAAGGCTATAACTACCTCTGTTACTTTAATTGAATTTTGGTTTTAGGCCTGTCCCAGATCGTGTTTTTTGTAGAGTGCTTTAATTTGAAAAATAAAACGCCACTATGTTTTTAGGGGCTCTGTTTTACACCATTTTTTCGATGGGCCTTACAAAACAATTGTACAAAAAAAAATACAAATTTTTACTTATTGAACATCGTAAAAAACTTATACACCCGGTCACCTTCACCAGTTTGTTGGCGCCAGCTGTGAAGTAACTAACCATGGAAAATCTTCTGTCGTTCGGATTTGGCGTTAAGCTGTAGGTCCCTTTCTCTTGTGCAAAAATTTGAAGCACCCAAGCCAAGAGATTCAGAAAAGCTTAACTCTGGACCCATTGGGATGAGTGAGAAGGAAATATTTCCGACCCCATTAAGTATATATATTCTTGATCAGCGTGAACAGCAGAGTCGATATAGCCATGTCCGTCCGTCCGTCTGTCCGTCCGTCCGTCCGTCTGTATGAGCGCGTCGATCTCAGACACTATAAGAAACACGCAAACTTTTGCATGTAGTTAGATTTATAACGTGCGCAGATCAAGATTGTTTCAGATTTGGAAAATTTCCCCCGTCCCCCGTTTATCACCAAAAAACCGTCAGATCCACAATTTTCAAGTTAGAGCCTCGTGGTAAAGTATACATCAAGCAAGGGCCAATATCTATCTATTCCGAAAAGTACAGTCAGATCGGAGAAATAACACTGGAACAACTGAGCTTGTAGAAGAAACCGCTAAAAAGACGAATTAATGTAGAATTCTTTCAGGATGACCCTTAAAAACACATAAATGAAAACAAATGAACAGAGTATTTTGTAGTCGGGGCTCTTGACTGCAGCGCCCTTACTCGTTTTTTTTGTGAAAATCATTATACCGGCCCAAATACAGGATGCGCCATATAAAGTGTCGGTATGGCAACACTGAATAAATATAAAAACAAACAACCGATTGCTATATGTTTATCTTGTTCCTTTAATTTGGTCCTGTACAATTTATTTCGACTACTTTTTGAACACAACATCAATCAAGTGGCCGCCTTTATTGGCCACAACAAAATGTGCACTTTTTGCGGCATTTTCCATCACTTTGTCGAGCGTCTCATTCGATAAAGTGACGATTTCGGCACGAATGTTGGCCTTAAGCTCTTCAATAGTCTGTGGATCGCTGGCGTAAACCTTGCTTTTTAAATAGCCCCACAAAAAGAAGTCTGGGCGGTCAAATCTGGAGATCTGGGTGGCCAGTCAATATCGCCTCTTTTTGATTCCAGGCGTCCAGGTCACTTTTTGGTCGTGTAAAGGTATTTCATGGATGCGGTGTGGATTTTCCGTGCCCCATATGCGACAATTTTGCTTATTAACACCACCAGAAAGCGTGAAATGGGCCTCATCGGTCATCAGAATTTGTTGAGTTGAGTTAGCACAATTGAACGATTATTTTCGATGAACAGCGTCACTATTTCGGCACGTTGTTTTGGTGTGAAGCGTTCCATGGTCAAAATTGTAATAGATTAATGTTTACAAAACATGTCTAACAAAAGCAATCGGTTGGTAAATGTCAAAGTTTTTCAGTGTTGCCATACCGACACTTTATATGGCGCACCCTGTATAATTTGACCAGAAGTCACAGCGTCTGGCTAGTCAGCTGTGGAGTTTAAAACCGATTTTTTGATTTATTTGCGTCCAGCAAATGTCTATACAAGTGAGTACAGTACTCTATGTCCGTCGTGAAGTTAGGTCAAACATGTGTGGATGTATTAATTATATGGATAATTTTTAATGTAATACGTTTATTGTAATGCTGCCATGCGCTGAAAGCGGGACCAATCGAGTTCGGTGGACAGATTTTCTTCCGTTTGAGGTCAGTCAATTGGCCGCCTAGATCATGCGATATAACTCCTCTAGACAAGTTCTTGTGGGACTATCTTAAGGCTCATGTCTAAAGCGACAAGCCCCCAACAGATAACGTTAACGCTCTGGAAGCCAATATTAAAGAATTTATTCGTAACATACCGGCCGATATGTTGAAGGGTATATGCCTAAATTTGCACGAAGCGTATGAACCATTTGAGGCGCAGCTGGGGTCAACACTCACTTGAAATCATTTTTAAAATTTAGATTATCTAGATTATTCAATCGACTCAAATGAAGATTTCATACATTTTTCTAAATTAAAGCTGTGTATGTACCATAAATCGCAAAATTCTATCTCTAACCATCTCTAAGATTTGTTTGTTCATACGTACAGACGGATCAGGAATATAAACAACTTGGTATTAAGTAGAAGTAGTAGTAGCATATTTATTTTTATTTTCAGTTTTTAAAGCCCTGCTTTAATAGCAAATTTAATATTATAAAACTAAAAATAAAGTGAACAGATTGGTACAAAGTATAATGAATATTTGACAAAATATATAATTTATTTTTGTGTACAATTTGTATTTTTAAGGGCTAAATTGCTTCATGATGCGTGGAATCTAGCATACGCAGGCGACTTAAGTTTTGCAACTGCTTTTAACATGACCCTCTTTATGAAGTTTGAACGCAATCACATCGTGTGGAATCCAGTCTTTACGTTCGTTGATCATATAGGTCGTCATATTGACATGTCTGCAGTTCACATAAAGTTCGAGGTAAGTGAAAACAAAATATAGTAAATGTTTAGTTTGGTTTTTTAATACCATTTTAAAGTTTGCTTATTTGTGTCTAACAAAATAAGTTTTTAATACCATATGATTTTGGACTAAGTTTTTTTAAGTAAGCTTCCTAGAAAAAAGTTTATTGTGTTCATACAAATATATTTTATTATATTACTAGCCAAATACCCGGCGTCGCCAGGGTTTTTTTTATTATTTTTTTAGACTTTTATTGATATATTTTCGAAAAAAACGTACGGCATTACAGATTTTGACAGAGTTATTAATCTCGAGACCGGGCTTGAGAAGGCAAAATATTCATTCTATTTACCAAATTAAATTTTTACATCTAAAATGCTTTCTTTTGCCATTTAAGGTTCTAAGGCTCCCAATTACTTCTCCCTAAACTATATCACAAAATCAAAACTCATTCAAATACTTATTTATTCTTATTTTATTTAATTGCTAGCAATATTTTAAGTTTTCCTATTGGGAGTGTAAATGCATAGATTTTTGAGCATTCCAACACTGGAGCAGGCTACATAGTACATGAGAAAATTATGGATTTCCAAGTTCAGACCAGCTACATTAAGTGATTGTTCTTCGGTTTTGTTAATAGCAAATGCAATTCGAACCGGAAATTGCAATCGCTTGAATGCAATTGTAGTCTCAGAAGAAGTCAATGATAGTCCGAAGATTAAATACGTTCTTTCTTTAAAATTTCCGACTGATGATGGTAGCGTTAATGACATTTGGCTTCAAATGTTTAACACAGTCTAGTGCCGTTACATAACTTTGGTGGATCCAAATTTCTTAGGCCAAATTTCTGAGACGGCATTCCTGGTGGCTCTAACGAATTAAGAAACTTTACGGTTTAGTTGACGGCTTCTTCTGAATCAATTACTGTGTCGATAATCTTGGTCTTAGTTGACTCGCCAGGAAGTTGCTTTAAAACTTGATGATTAATTTTATTAACATCTTTCAATGAACTTTGCAGTTGTCAAAAATTGTTGTGACATTATATTTCCAGAGTATTTTTGTCAACTAGTTTATATATAGTTTAACCTCTCGGATATCTAGCAACTGCTTAGAAAATATTTGAAATCTGTTACTATCAAAAATGTTTCAACCCCGTTTTTGCCAGAGTACATCCAACAGCGAGTTCTTGAAATAACATAATTTTTTATTAAATCAACTAGATTATTTAGTTTTAGTTTAAAAACAGTGGCAGTGTCATGACGATAAGTTGCTAATTGGTTACTGAAAAGCAAGTTGGTAATTTCTGTCCAAGTTGGATTACAGGTGAACGTTTTAAAGAGATCAGGCCTCCCATATTTCCGAGCATATTCATGCATATGTCTTGGAATTTCAGTATAAGTTGCGAAAAGAATATCCATATTACCAAGTTCATGTACATTTTTTTCGTTCTCCTACCATAGTTCTTATCCTGTTCTTGCTAAAGTGTAGGAGTTTGGAAGTTCTTTTGCGTAAGTATCTTGGGCAGCGTGATCGGGTGATGTGACAAGAGGGTGCGAGGTCCCATTGTCGTTCTGCCCTAGTTCTGGCCCTCCACTGCATTTCCGTCATGATGTCCTGCAGGGGTCTTTGAATGTTTGTTGCCGCTTGCGACGCTGGCAGCGCTGAACTGTTTATAGCGCACTCGACTGCTCCCTCGTTTCCCGGTATGCCTGCTTGACCAGGTACCCAGACGAGGGTGATGGAGTGCTGCTGGATTTGGTTCAGTGCTGTCGCCCTGCTGCGGACTTGGTAGCTTTTGTGAAGTGTTCTTTGGAGTTTCATCCAAGGTGTATATCAATTTAGCCGCCTGCCAGACAGCATAAATCTCTGCTTGGAAAACGCTACACCAGTTTGGTAGACGGAATGAGAGCAGTGTCGCAAGTTCTTCGAATAAGATGGCTGCTCCTGTGTCTTTTTCCGATTTTGAACCGTCTGTAGAGATGGAAAGCTCGTTCTCCCTGATGGTAGCGTCTTGCTTCCACTCCTCTCTCGCCGGGAACCGTGTTCCAAAGTTGTCGTTCCATTTCTGAACTGGTATGCAGTAGTCACTTCCCTTTGCCTCTGCATTTATTCCTACCTCCTGTACTGCTGTGGCCTGAAGTAGATGCTTTGAGAAGTTTCAGCTCCCGGAGTCTAACTGCGCTTCTCGATACTTCAGGAAAGTGTCTACTGATTCCAGGTTCAGAATTACATCCAGGGCAGCCTGGGTGGTGGATCGCAGGGATCCTGTAATGCCCAGGCAAGCTGCTCTTTGTACCCTATGGAGGTTGTTTAGGTGGCATTTGGTGTTGGCCGCCTTTCACCATACCAGCGCTCCATAGGTAATGATAGGTCTGACGACCGCTGTGTATAACCAATGAACGATATACGGTTGCAGTCCCCACTTCCTACCAAAGGTCTTTTTGCAGGCATAGTACGCGCCTAATGCCTTCTTCATTCTTTCCTCAGAGTTTCCCTTCCAAGAGAGTTTTGAGTCAAGAATGACGCCCAGATACTTCGCTTCGTGGACCCGATTGAGCTGCGTTCCCCCCATGGATGGGAGTGTGAATTCAGGGATCTTGTATCTTCTTGTGAACAGCACCAGTTGGGTCTTCTGTGGGTTAACCCCTAGACCGTTCTGGTGTGCCCATCTTAGGGTTCTAGCAAGAGCAGATTCTAATAGCTCACTGATTGTGGGAAAGAATTTACCCGTTACCATTAGAACCAGGTCATCTGCGTATGCTGTCACCCTACGTTAAACTTCAAGGTAAGAAGAAGTTCGTTGAGAACCAGGTTTCAAAGAAGCGGGGAGATGACTCCCCCTGCGGAGTGCCTCTCGTTGTTCTTCTTCTTACGTTGCCTGCACAGAGAGTGGAGTTGATCCTTCGGCTGCTAGGCATGTTCCTTAGCCAGTGAGTAATCATCGGGTGTGAGCCGATATTAGCAAAAGCTGCCGTAATCGACTCGGTCCTAACGTTGTTGCAAGCTCCCTCGATGCCGAGGAAAGCCGACAACGCAAACTCCTTCTGATTCAGCGATTCCTCAATGCTCCCTACCACTTCATGTAGTGCGGTGGCAACAGATCTACCCTTAAAGTAGGAACGTTAGTGGTGTGAGCTTACTTCTCAGATGGAGATCCAGGAGTCTCTCCATCCTTTTCAAAAGAAACGGTGATAAACTAATGGGTCAGTAGTCTTTTGGAGAGTTGTGGTCCCTGCCTTGGGGATGATGACTACTTTCACCTTTTTCCAGCATTCTGGGATGTAACCCGTGAGGAGACATCCCTTGAAAATCTTGGTCAGCCATGGCAGTAAATTAAAGATCGATACTTGCAACATGACTGGTCGGATGTCATCCGGTACTAGTGATTTAAATAGTTGGAATGACTTGATAGCCCAGATTATCTTTTCATCAGTGATGATTTCGTCAATCATCATGGTGTCCCTTTCCTCAGGTGCCACGCTGGTTTGTAGCTCAGTTGATCCGACCTCTGGTTCAGCATCTAGCCAACTTGGAAAATGTGTGTTCAGGAGCAATTCCAAGGACACTTGGCTGTTTCTGGCATATGTTCCGTCTAGGTTACCCAGTAACTTCGGGTAGGATGGATCTATGGCCAGCACACGTCGAAGTCTGGACGCTTCACTGGTGCAAGCAATATCCTCGCAAAAGTTTGCCCAAGAGTCTCTTCTTGCCTTCAGATACGCCCCCTTGAATTTCGAAAGTCGGTAGGCGTTCCAGTCTTCTTGCTTGTTAGTCGATTTTGTTTTATTGAAGAGATTCCTCGTTTCCTTCCTAGTCTGGCGGAGCTCCGTTGTCCACCACATTTTGTGGTTGGGCTTTGGGGATCGATTAAATGGGCAGGATTTAAGGAACGCCCTACTTAGAACGTCTGTTATAGTCGGTCAAGTGTGACAGGCTGCAACAACTCTAAGCCCGGAGGATCGGAGACTGTTTGACAGACTGGGCTTGAGTTATGTCTGAGTTCTAGACGGATTTATCGCCCATTCCAAATTTGAGTTATATTTCGGAGTACACTACGATATATTTTGATATGGGCTTTATGTCAGTGGGCTTTATGTCATGTCACCTGATTTATTATCGACTTTGTTATGTCCCACTCTTTTTGGTCTCGAGAACCAGAGATACTAGCTCGCCCACTTTCCGACACGGTGGAAGCCCGGCATGAGCTCATCGGATTTGGGTTGGATCTTCTGGACGAACTGGTCTCCCAGAGAAGCATAACAATAAATTTCATGCCGTGTATAAAAAAAAAAGTTTAGTCCGTACTGTCCTATCTGGCACAACAGGTTGTTCCCAAACGGGGCCGCCAGATGCGGCCTGTTCCCTCCCCATCTTTGCTATCGCATAGCCGTTGGATCATACCACGGCCGGCGGTGTGATCCCCTAATAAGTACAAGATACCGTCCGTCACATTAATAGTCGAGCCCCGGGCCTGACTTACCTTACCCCCTTTTTCTCTACCAACACCCCTCAACTAGTTCATATTGGTTTAGTGCTCACATTCCAACAAAGATTTTATTAACAATGGAAAAATTCAGAGTTACATCAGTTCCAGACGGGAACCGATATACCAACCCGAGTTGAGACTTATGTTGCTTCCAAATGAGGCCACGCTCTGTTGGATCGTGCGTAAACACGAACTTACAAAGATCAAAAGAAAAAAACTTAACATAGGTTACTATTGAAAAGAATGATTAATTAAAGATATAAAAAGAGGACAATCTCTTTTAGCAAAAAATAAACAAAAAGGAAGTTAGAACTTAAAGAAAATTAAACCGTATACTAAAGACATTAAAGTAAGTACCAATGGGCAAAACATCAGAAAGATGTCCTAGGGGCTTCTAATGGGAAGGAAGGAGTCAAAACAAAGAAAGAACTAAAAAAAAATCGTTGGTATTGTAATTAAATTTATTTAACTATCAACCATGCAAGGGGCACGTTCAACGAAGCTCAAAAAAATAATAATAAAAAAATAATTGAAGGAAAACACAAAATGACACAAAAAAAATTATCTATATATATCATTAGAGAGAGAGTCTTGTTGAGTGATTGTCGTGCTTAAATATTAAATATTATTTGTGTCATTTAACGTGCCTATTATTTCCAAATTTCAACTTAAACATTCTCATAAGTATAACCCACTGTCGGTTTGTGCTTTGCTTTCGAGTTGTGCATCTTTTTATAATTGTTTTATCCAATTTTAATAACGCGGCGTCTGTGCTGTGTATTTTGTTTGTGGTTTTGTTTTGCTTAAGCAAGTGCTGGATTTTTGGCGGTTCCCCCTTTTTACACAGGTTTGTGTGTGTGTTCGCCCGTGCTTATTCTCTTTGTGCGTAGCTCCCAATTTGCTTTGTTGTTGCTTCTTGTTCTGCACTCAAAGCTCAGAACGTTTGTTTTCTAACGCCGCTCTGCGAGTGATCTATTGATACGCTCTTTGATTTGATTTGCTTTTGCTTTCTCTTTAGTCTTGAGCAAGGCTGCAAACCGGTCCGGAACCGAACCCCTGAGAACCGTGTTTCGGTTCGGGTTGGTATATCATTCGGTTCCCGTCTGGAACTGATGTAACTCTGAGTTTTTTTTACATATGTCTTTTAATAAAATACTTCTTTGAATGTGAGCACTAAATAACTATGATGTCGTAGTTGAGGGGTGTTGGTAGAGAAAAAGGGGGTAAGGTGGTCCAAGCCCCGGGGCTCAACTATTAATGTGACGGGACCGTATATTGTCTCATTAGGGGATCACACCGGCCGGCCGTGGTATGATCCGACGGCTATGCGATAGTAAAGATGGGGAACAGGCCGTCTGGCGGCCCGTTCCCTCCCCCATCTTTGCTATCGCATAGCCGTTGGATCATACCGCAGGCGGTGTGATCCCCTAATAAGTACAAGTTCATGTCCCGTCACATTAATAGTCGAGCCCCCGGGCCTGACTTACCTTACCCCCTTTTTCTCTACCAACACCCCTCAACTACGACATCATAGTTATTTAGTGCTCACATTCAAAGAAGTATTTTATTAAAAGACATATGTAAAAAAAACTCAGAGTTACATCAGTTCCAGACGGGAACCGAATGCACATCTCAACCCGAGTTGAGACTTACGTCACCTCTAAATGAGGCCACGCTCTG